>JAHHFK020003153.1:0-135725 GCA_024533555.2 Aedes koreicus | reverse complement strand
TGAAGCTCAAAACGGTCACCATAATCCACAGTGCGACGACGGAGACGGTGCGGCTACCGGAGGACAACAACGGAGTCATAGTGCACACGGCCGTCCGGACCAAGGTGCCACTGAGAAAGAAAGTCCGCGGCGAGCGATCCAAGACCAAAACGGGTCCACTTCCACCGGGTCAATCCGTTCCGAAGCAGCTACTCGCAACAGCCACCGGTCCCGGCGGGGTAGTAACCACCACAGCAGCGACAGCAGCAACGGGAAACACAACCGCGGTGCTTCCATCGACCTCCAAGGACCGATTCCATCTGTCCAGGTCGTCAACGAGCAATCCCGCAACGGTAGTCATAAAGCAGGTCAAACGACACGTCGGTAAGACGACCACCACTGCCACCGCCGCCAACAGCGACAGTCCAAAGAAGCTCATCAAAAAGAAAAAGAAACGATCCACCGCCACTCCTGGGGGTCCGTCGGATGAATCCCCGGTCAAGGAGCCCATCACCAAGCAAAAGAAGAAAAAGAACAAATCAAAGCATAAGGAAGTGATCGATTATTCGTCCAGGAGCGACGCCCATAGTCATACAAATACATTCGGAAAAGTTCACCGATGGCTTCTGGAGTCGCCGATCGTAACGAATGCTACAAATCAGTTCGAACATGCATCTAAAGTCACCAACATGATGAACAAGAGCCTCTCTACTCCTGAACACCTAACCAGCACGGCAGCCGCGACAGTGTCCCAGCAACAGCCTCGATCGCCGAAGAAGACCCGCGTGAAGACCAAATCCGTCGGTAACATCAATGAAAAGGTGCGTCTCCAGGTCGTCTACAAACCACCCTTCAAGTTCAGCCTCAAGCTCTCCAAAAACGATCCTTCCGTCAAGACCCACATCGTGGCTGGTCCGGTGGGTAAGCGAAAGGGTCGAATGGTAGACCGGAAACGCGTCGCCGCAGCCATCCAATCCGAAACGCAAAAAGGGAGAGCGGCCATTTTAGTGCGGCCAGTTGCCACCCCTGACGATGCCGCGAATACTCTCTCGGAACCAAACTACGAAACCCTCAATCCACGTAACCTGCCCGAGGCACCGCCGTCCCCATCGTCAGAAAAGCACGTTTACGAGAATGTGACGTTCAACAGTGGCGGCGCTAGTGGTTTTGGTCCAACCGAACTGCCAAACTCAGTGCCTCCTCCCATCAATACAGCAACCTTCCGTATTAACCGTAGTGCTAGTGGTAGTAACATAGTGAACCACCCCCTCCGGTTCACACTTCCGGAATCCATCGATAACCTCGGTGAGCCAGATCCGGCCCACCTCCTCCGGGCTGCGCGGTAGTTCGTCAAACCTGGCCGCCATCGGAGGTAGTCATAGCAATAGCAATAGTCGGGAACGAGACAAACATCGTCGGTCCTACGGTGGAGCGATCGGCGGCGAAAGCACCGAAAGTCTTATACGGTCCAGTACAACGAATCTGGCCAAATCGGCAAGCAGCAAACGGAATAGTTTCGCCGAAAAACGACGATCAAGTTCGACCAGCTTACACCAGCGGCACTCTGGTTCAACTTCAAATCTTCATTCGATGAAGCGGCACTCCGGATCGTCGAGTCAATGCCTGACCCAGGATCCATCGTCGTCAACGCCGCACGAAGTGCCCCTTGGTCGGCGCCATAGTACCAACGTTAGACCAGTAGATAGCAACACCGGTGGTAGCAATAACAGTAGCAACAGTATGAAGAAGCAGAAAATCTCACGAACATCTAGTAGTACGAATCTGCCCCAACGGCGCAGCAGTATAGGAAGCCGGCAAGCATCCGCCGACCGGCACCTGGCCCGGCAGACTTCGTTGAATGTGAAACCGCCGCCCAAGGGTACCGACCGAAGGCCGCACACGTCCTCGTGCGATGAACGGCAGCAGGGGGCCACATTCGAGTGGCCCACTGTTGGACTGGTGCTGCCAAAGAAGCGAGACGACGATCCACTGCCGTCCGATTTGGAGGTTATGGTGTCGGACGCGGAGAATCTGGTGGGCGATAGATAACAACCGCCGTTCGGATTTTGGACCGGGTAGCGACCGGGTGTTAGTCGATAGTTAGAGAGCATCGTGTTCGTAGCGATTTTAAACGGGGCGGATGGAGAGGGAGAAGCTGATTTTAAACATAGTCCTTTCCGGTTTCGGATCCGGATCCGGATCTTAGGTTCGTTGTTTTTCTTTTATCAAGTGCCAATGATAGGTGAGGGACGAAGGGGGAGGGAAAGACGTGCGAGGGTGAGAATCATCAACATCAGCTTGCTTTTTTTCGAGTTTTTTTTTAGGTTTGTATTGAAGTGGAATTGGCAGAGATTTAGACACGCGGCGATTGATCCAAGGGTAGAAAATTGTTCATGAATGGCAGCATATCAGGAGAGATAGGTGGATGAAAGACGCTTTTTTGTTTGGAAGGCAGTTGAAAGGTATTTTGGATCGGTTGCATTGTTCTATTAGGTTGTCTATTTTGCGGTGCCAAAAGTATATCGAAGCATTTTATCGGTCTAATAGAAACTGAAACATGGGGTGTAAAGCCACGACACTGTAGATTCTGCAGATTAGCCACCGACGTGCCGACATGCTACAGAAGTAATTAGTTTGACCGCATGTGGTTTAAGAATCGATTGATGCGACGGACGATGAAATCTGTCAAACGAGCTGAAACGCAAACCAAGGAATTAGCATTTCTTCTTGAGTTCGTTTCTTTGTTCATAGACGTGAACGGATGGACGGGTTGGACGAATGGCAGTCACTCTCAAACATGTTTGAATGTGTGTAGACCCCCAGGACTATTCTGCGTGGCCTGTGAGGTGAGACGACTCTTTGTATGCTACGAGGTGACAATTGTCACTTTGGATGAGGTGACTCTCCATTTGATTTGCACAGACAGTCACCAAATCCGAAGTGAAAGGGAAGTTACGTGGAAAAAAAAGAGATTTTGTATTTTGAATCAATTCCATTATGCTATGAGGTTGTCGACTCTGTGGTGCAAAGAGCATAAATATCGGAGCATCAAGATAAGAGGAAAGCTAACACAGTGTCCGGCCATGTTTAATGAGTAGGATACAAGCTGAAACCTGGGGTGGCATTATGTAGCTCGAAACGAACGACTTTTTGTACGAACGCTTGTAAGAAAAAGTTCTTCGTTTCGAGATCCGCAATACGGCCCCTGGATGTGCAATCTCTACACTGAAGAATCAAAATGAAACCAGCGATGAACCGTGTCCTCGTAGGAGGCTACAAATCCTTTCACCTCACGTCGCGTAGAAAATGCAGCTGACTACGACGTGACTTACTCACTCGAAGTACTAAGACTCACCAGTCAACAACGTGACAAGGAGACGAGTCGTTTCACCTCACATGCCTCATAACTCCAATGACTATCAGCGATACGACACTGGCGAACGCTTTTCCTACGTTGGTCGAGCTTTTAAGTTTCCTCACTCATCTCAGGGGAATATCCTTCAGGTGCAACGATATACGCTTGTATGTTTGTATCGATCGAAGTTGTCTTTTGGACCTTCCGGTAGTGACATAAAAACCTCCTCTGTCAATGTCCATCCAGAAAGGCTGTTTTTATGTCCATTCCCTCGTAGTTTTTTAAGGCCAACATTGTTCGAAACTTATCAATTTCGCTACGGGCAAATCGGTTTTGCCGTAGTCAAAACCGTACTTCTGATAAAACCCTTTTCCAACTTATCGCGCCTTCTAAATTAATTTTGAACACCCACGTGAGATCTGTAATCGGTATGGAGAAAGTTCAATCAATTACTTTTTTGCCACCATTTTATAACTGAAGAGCAAAAATTAATGTCAAAATCAAAATAGAGGCATCATTTGCACGCACACGGAATAAAGAGTTTTCGGGTTTAATGCGTCAGTTAAAGTCGACCAAATTTTGATGCATGCTCAAAACATAAAGACATTTGGTAAAAAAATTGTGATAAGTCCTTAGAAATAAACAACTTCTTGATTCGAAGGTTGGACATAGAATGATTCGATATTTTATTTAACTGTAAATGGTGAAAAATCATGGGTTGCCTTGATGTAACATCTCCCCCTTTTAAAACAACCAATATCCTTGAAACTTAGAAGGAAGCCTCAACAGTTGTCTAGGCCGATCCGGAAGTGGTGAATCCTCGTCTATTGGTGCTGGCTCAGGGATGTCTTGTTGCTCTTCTTCAGCTTCTTTTATTTCGGGTATTGGTAAAGGCGGATCTTCTACAATCGGAACTTCTTCAGGATCGTCGGGGAATTCAGCAGGTTGTACTTGCAGAACTTCGTTTTCAAGTGCTTGTCGAAGGCCAAATTCATCGAGGAAAACAGAGAGTGATGAATCTTGACAAGAATGTACTTCTGCTTCAACTCGATTTCGTAGTTGGTGGATGTGACATCGTATCAGTCGACTAGGCTGGTCCAGCATAACGTTATAACTGATTTTTCCAATGCGTTAGATGATCACATCGGGCATCCAGCTCCATGAATTGGCTTGGTGGATTTGAGCGTACACCGTATCACCTTGGGTCAAGAATCTTGAGATTCCTCGATGCTCAGCTTCCTCGGAAGCGTGCTGACGATTGCTGACTGGGGGCTTCAACAGATCTGCTACTGTTCGCATCAGTCTTCCTAGCATCTTATAAGCCGGTGATTGTCCATCAAGATCGAGTGTTGGGGTAGAACGGTATACACTAAGGAACGTCTGCAGTGCATCTTCTAGGGATTCTCCTCCCGAGAGAATTTTCTTCACGCTTCTTTTGATGGTGTCCACAAAGATGTGATAGATTCCCAAAGATTCACAGAACTCTTGAAAGTTGAAACTGGTGAACTGCGTGCCGTTGTCGCTCACCACAGTCTCAGGAACTCCAAACGTAGAGAACATCTGCTTGAGAAGCTTGATCGTCGTTTTGGCTGTTATTGACTTGGTTAGCACAACTTCAGGCCATCGAGTGAAAGGATCAACAACCACAAAAAAAAAAATAGTTGCCATTGACCGGTCCGGCGTAGTTAATGTGTATGCGGGACCAAGGTCTCTCTGCTTTGGGCCATGGTACAGGTTCCGCCTTGATTGGAGCCTTAGCAGCAGTGGCACAGTGACTACAGCGTCGAACGTATTCTTCGATTTCACAATCCATACCGGGCCAGTACACGTAGTTCCGAGCAATTGACTATTGACTGCCGCTGGTAGACTGCCCATCAATTGCTGCGCAGTCTTCGCTCTTTGTAGACAGCACTTGACGCAATTCCGGATAACTTGCTTGACGACGTGTTGGCAACCTTGAATCCATTATTTCTGATTAATCGTCGTTGTCAGGTGTGTGGGACCTGCGGGACTGTTCTGTAGGTGTTATTTTTCCACCAGCAACCTGGTAACACGGTGGTTCTTCGGAAGAACTACTGGGTGCTTGACTTCGGAAGGAAATGACGATTGCTGTAGGCGACCTCCAACTCTGATCGTTCCTGCACCGTCCAAAAATGGATACAAGCCGCTGATCTTCGATTTCGGACAGGTTCACCTGGAAGCGCTTGAGTGATCCAGCAACACGTTGCATGAGCCTTGCTAGTAGTTCAGCTGCGTTGAGTTCGAAGCGTGGCAAGGACACTTGTCGCACTGGAGCAACCTTGGTTTTTGCTGCCAGCAGACTGACGTGAATCTCACCACGTAAGCCTCCTCGGAAGCGTCAGAAAAACCATGTAGCTCAACTTGATCGTCGTAATTCGCTGCCCATCTTGGAATCTGGATCTGCTCCAGCTGATGTGGGTTCCCTTTCAAGTCGATCCACAATTCCTCAATCATGGGTGGTAATCGATCGAGTTAGTTGAGGTCATACAACCAGCAGTGTTGAAATAGTATTTTAGCTCGGACGATGACCGACGCAAACCATCCGAACGGATCGGAAAAGTCTGGCGGAGTCCGACAGCAATTGGTGCTTCGTGTTGGGGCCAGCAATCTGCAGATTCACCTTCAGCGTAAAGATAATCTTGTCTGGAATCCAATGAATTCCCAGAGCCTTGACCGTGTTGCGTTCATCCGGGAATTGTATCTGAACTGCGGTATTGCTTGCTTCAGGTAACGATTTCAGAACGGCTGTCGAATTCGAGCTCCATTTCCGCAATGTGAACCCTGCGCTCTTCATAATCTCGTTTATCTCCTTGATGAGACGAATTGCTTCTTCTTCCGATTTAGCTCCAGATGTCAGATCGTCGACGTAAGAACTCTTCTTACTCCTTACAGCAGGTTCAGGATACTTCCCTTGAAAATCTTCCGCTGCCTTCTTCAGTGCCGCCATGGCCAGAAATCCCGAATTCTTGAGGCCATATGTCACCGAATAAAGTCGAAAATGCTGAATCGCCTTGTCCGGCGAGTTTCTCCATACCAATCTCTGTCATCCGTGGCTATTGGGGAGAGAGAGGAGGAGAGAGAGGGGGTGAGAGAGGGGGGAGAGGGGGGAGAGAGGGGGGAGGGAGAGAGAGGGAGAGAGAGGGTGAGAGAGTGAGAGAGAGAGGGGGGAGGGAGAGAGAGAGGGGAGAGAGAGAGGGGGGGGGAGAGGGAGAAAGGGGGAGAGAGAGGGAGAGAGAGGGAGAAAGAGGGAGAGAGAGGGAGGGAGAGAGAGGGAGAGAGAGGGAGAGAGAGAGGGAGAGAGAGGTGAGGGAGAGGGAGAGAGAGAGGGAGAGAGAGGGAGGGAGAGAGAGAGAGAGGGAGAGAGAGGGAGAGAGAGAGAGAGAGAGAGAGAGAGAGGGGGGAGAGGGCGGAAAAAGAAGCGGAATTTCATATGCATATTCTGTAGGGAGATTATTCGGTACTGCTGTTCACCAACCGCCGGAAGGTCTTGATGTACTGCAATTTTTGCTGAAGGCAGTTATTTTCTATTTGTCCAAAATCACGAGATACTCGAGATGCACGAGATGTTGGTCAATTTTGAGCGCCCCTATTTGGGAATGCTGTACGCTACGTTTCCGTTGATTTGTTTACATTTTCTGTCATTTTATGGTGATTCTGTACACACATTTGTGGTCTAATTTACTGTAGATTTTTTCCCGTTTACCTGATAGTTATGTAGATATGCAGATCAGAGACGTTGTCAGAGGGATAGTCACTCTGCCACGTTGTGCTGTGTTGATCGTGTTTGGGGGTGGCGGAAACTACAATCGAAAATTTATGCTTATTGGCATTCATTCCACCAACCAGCTGGAAATGATCAGAACCGATATTTATAAATAGAGGCGCGCGAAGAGGATAAAAGTAAATATGGCACTGCCGCTGGAAATTCGACAAAGATTGTTCATTAAGGTCTAACTGACAAACGTAAACAATGACTCCTTCCGCAAACTTCTCGTTTCACAATGGCTACCTATGTAAGCCTCCAATTCTATCAGATAGGTAAACTCTTCCTCTTCGAAATGGCCGTCGTGGATCGATTAGGCGAGTTTTCAGTGACGAGAAATTCGCGGAAAAAGCCATTGTCTACGTTTGTCAGTTAGGCCCTAATGACAAATCTTTGTCGAATTGTTCGCAACATGCCCATTCATGTCATCCATCTGTAACCAACATCTGTTCGATTGGAACTCTCAGACATTGCGCGCCTCTTATTAAACATTGTCTGGAAATAATGTAAACATATGAGTAAGTGGTGCCAGATATGACGAAAATTTATCTTTGATGTAGTGGCGAGATATTTGAAGTGTCTCGGAGTGGATTTTTGAGGATGCTAACACATGGTGACCGAGTGATCTACCCCCTGGTTGATATGCAAAGATGTTTATATTGAGCGACACGCAGAGACTATTAGGGACTAAACAGGTTCAATCGAACTGTCAAGCGGAATACCAAACGAGCAAAGTAAATAAACATTATAGTTTCACTTGAGGAATATTGTTACAAATATGTTATATTTTCGACTCAAAGAAGCAGAACGTTATCGAAAACAGACCCGGCTGTCACAACAGATTTCAAAATATCCAATAGCAGCCGGGATCAGAGCTGGTAAATCTCACGGCCATCAGCTGACAATGAAAAAACAGGCCCTCTCACTGTCACGAGAAGAAATGAACCATCATAAGGTTTCTTGTCATTCTCACACCATCAGAAAGTCATGAGATTTTGTCTCATGAGATTTTGTTTTACAAATTTCTAACTAGTCTACTGGAAATTAGCCAAGCAATAATATGTAATCGACAGAGTGGACGTTTTATTTCAAGTTTTGTTATGAAACTTACAATTATATCAATAGCTGTACTTGTAATAGCGATGACCAAAACACTGTCACGTTCTGTCATGACGAAAAATTCGATGAGGTTTAGAAGAAAATCTCCATCATTAGTTCGGTAAAAATCGTAGGTCATTTTTCATTGAAAATGACATTTGCCAGTCCTGGCCGGGGTAACAGTTTGAAAGACTTACTCTGTTCGCGTCTCTTAACATAAAGCACGTCTCTGGCTAAGATAAGCTTTAATTGACGATACAAGATCGCAAGAAGTGTCAATTTCCAGAGCAGATTTGGTCTCTGTGGTTGATCTTCATATATCAACAGAAGAAAAAAAAAAACCATTCCAAACATATCGTAATACTCAAATCACAATATAGCCTACATCAATCATCCGATCGCAGCGTCTTCATGTGACACCATTTGCAAACATTCAAACCAATGCAGCCTACGCGTGCTTTCGTATTTTATCCCAAGAAAAGGATCAATTTCCATAGAAATAAAGTCACAACTTTTCATTATCTCTAGGTGCAAGAAAAATAAAAATTAAATAACGAAATTCAAACGCAAACCAATAAAAGAAAACCTGCCAAAAATTTACCATTTACATATGAACTGGTTGCTTTCCCGGATTTTTCGAACCAGAACGAACAAAAAAACAACAAGAAAGAAACAGATTCGTCGTAGCAATTTTAAGCCCATGTGCATTCGAAAAGTAACAGAAACGAAACAAAGAACCGAAAACAAGTTCAAGGACACGCTAGGATAAACTAATTTATAAACTAAAAACAAACAAACAAAAAATAACAAGTGAATTATAAATAATCATGTAAATAGTGCAAAACCATTAGCTATTACAATTATTATCTTAAGAAACCTGTGTATTTGAATCAAAGTCACTGCTCCAGGGTCGATTCGAGGCACGAACCCAGGTGAAGCTTTCATTGTGAATTAAACAAAAAAAATATCACTTTAATTGAGAAACTCCCAACATTCACGCGTAAAGACATACACACACACACACACCCATACATGCCCACAATGATGATGGTGGGAAGATTTAATTTTATACATAAATTATACTTACAACTAAGGCAAAAAAAAAACTAAGGCGAAAACTAATTCGAATAAGTTGAATGTGATTCTAATCTTTAAATAAATCAAATTTATATGAAAGAAGAAAAACTAAAACGGAAAAAGATGAACGTGACAAATGTGACTAAACAAAAAAAAAAAGAAACACTAAAAGAAAATAGTTTTTATTTTATGATCTACAAACTAACAGAAGCGAAAGAAGTACTCTATTTACGCATTTTTTATTATCTAACCCCGCGCGCAGAACACCACAACCAATTTAGTTAACCTCAAAAAGTTACTACCTTTCTACTCTACAGAAATTAAAATGACAAAAAAGAAACCCGCACGATGTCAATAACAATGTCTATGCAAACAAAAACAAAAATACGACTCAAAAGGCTTCCAATTACAGAAGAGAACGAAAACAAAAAAATACAAAATCTACTCCTAATCAAAGCAGCAGAAGGGCACTTTATTTTTCTACTTAACTCATTGGGAGCGACCGCTAAGCCCGCTAACTTTTATTCCTAACACGAATGCCGATATGTGTGGTTATAACAATGATTGTTCCAAGACAAAGAAATAACTTTATCCTACAAACATATACTCTTGCAGTGAAGCGCGAACAATGGATTCCTATAAAAACGATATCAACTTGGAAAATGCCTAACTCAATAACCGCAACCAAAAGAGATTTTGTGTTACAAAAAAGAAGTTTTCTATCAACAACAGAAAAAAAAACTGAAAATGTGATTTTTTACGTTTACTTTTTTTTGCAACATTTTAAAAACATACTCTTTGAGGCGAACGAACGATTCCGAGTCGCACGAGGTCCGATATTCTCCACTTGTACATAATAGTTGAAAACTTAACAAGCAGACGAAGCACACTCACATTCTGGAATCGAAATCTAAGTCCGATTTTTGATTTTCTCGTTTCAAAATAAAAAACAAAAACAAACAAACAACCGGTGAAGAATAACATTCTATCGAAGGATAATCATGGAGTAAGCAATTCCGATCGACGGAAGGCGAACATTCGAAGGAAGGTCAGTGAACGATATGAATTGAAAGGGAAATAAGAGAAGACGGAAAAAGAAGCGGAATAAAACTTAGTAAAAATTAGCAGCATTGGGTTGGGTCTTTTTGTGATGAGCTTCGAACTGTCCTCTTCTGTCCGGGGTTTTCCATTAGAGTGAGATAGGTAAGTTTTGCAAAGTCTAACACAAACAGCGCATCATCCTCGTCTATCACAGTCATTTGGCCAGATTCGCGACCTTTTGACCTCGCGTTCATACCATTGATCACCCAAATATCTCCGTGGGCCCAGCAATTCGAAACTTGCAAGAAATCACGCTGGTTGGTGACTTGGTACATTGCACCGGAATCTAGTATGCACTGGTTTTCTAATGTTGACAAACTTCCTGTGAGAAATGTCCAGTTCCAAGGAATAACCGGCACGAAGAAAGGAAAGAAAGAACTCGAGTTAACAAAACAAAATTTCCCCTTAATTTGATTAAATTACAACGCATCAATTTGTTTTGCTTCGATGATAATCGATTTTCATTTTCCATCATATGATGGCATCATTCCGTATCGAGCGCCTTGGGCCGTCCTAGCAGGGATGCCGCACGCACAAATTTATTTAGATTTACACCGATTTTTTTTTGCATGTACACTGCAAATAAATCAATAATTTTGATTATTAAAATTGGCACTTAAATCGGTAAATTTTTGCTTCGAATTGAAATCATGTGAGCCAGTATGATTTTCATTTGCCGCACATAATTTTTAACAACCTCACTTAATACACAGGTTCGTTTCCAATGAGACTGATATGGTCCGCACATAATTTTCAATGGAGCGAGAAATGTCATTCAAGTGTGTTTTCACTTTCCTTTTTCTATCCATCTTCGCACTTAAAACGAAATAAAAAACCGTGCGCGAAAAACAACTAGGGAAACTGCCCCCATATTAATCTCATTGTTCCTATATTCATCCTACGATGAATCAAACAATTGGGCAGTTGAAGGATCGGTTTCGTTTTCTAATAATGTTTGCTCACTTTAGTTAACTACAACAAACATTACTAACTAATCCTGTCATGTGTATATCGTTTTATTTCAAGTAGGATGAATATAGGAACAATGAGATTAATATAGGTACATCTTCCCTAGCTGTTTTATCGTTCTAGAAGCAATGTGAAGTTTACCGTGTGGTGGTTTAGGTACTTGGTTTGCCAGCGGAAGTCACTGAATTTTTTGAAGGTAATAAATTACTATAGATGTTCTTCTTTGCCATGTTAACGGTGTTTATTGTGAATATTTCAGATCTGCCGAGCATTTTTGCCATTCCCGCAGAAGAGCTGCTGAACGCAATAGCTTCAAAAAGTGATGAAGTTTTTATGATGGTACAAATAAAACCTCTTTTATTCACACATTTCGTTTTATTACATGAAAAGTACAAAAAAATCCAATACTAAACTGTTTATGAAAGAAAAAAATCCATTCACCTTTTCACATAAAACGTATTAAAATACTCATTTGATTTTTGCTTGGACAAGTTATTGCAATCCATGTACACTATAATTAATATCTATTCAGCTCTTGCACTTTATGACTATACATTTATTGCACATATGGTTATTTGACCACATTTAATAAAAAATAAGTGCCGCACCAATACAGAGCAATAACTTTGCACTTAGCCCAAATCTATAGGTGCTGGCACTTAAATATAAGGTGCATTGTTTTTTGAATGTAGATATCTGTATGTAAAGATAACAAATTTTTGAAATAAACCAAGACTTTTAAGATTTTTGGCAATTGCTAATGCGCTCAAAACCCTCAAATTTAAAAAAATCGCAGCAAGCCGTGCTTCGAAACTGACGTGTTTTGTTTTTGCTGCGTCGTTTTCGCGAAAAAAAAATCAAACAATAATTCGTAATTTAACTTGAACTAACAGTGAAATCATAAAATCTCCGCGTGCATTGTGTAAGCCGTAGTGAATACAATCGATTCCCTCTCGAAATGTGTGAGTGTCGGTAGTATTTCCCCGTTTTTTTTTTTTTTTTTTTGTGCTTCGCCCCCGCACCCGGAAGAAGAGTTACATCAGCTTAGTTTTGTTTATTAGTGGTAGTATTGTGACACCCGGACATAAATTATTAAGTTAGAGTGTTTTTGCGCTTTATCGCGAGTGAATCGATGATTATTAGCAGTTTTGAAGTTCGATATAGACTATAGAGTCGCCTCATAGCGGGGATTTGCATTATTGGCAGAGTGTGGAGTGAAAAAAAAAGACTAGTGCAATGTAGAGAACGGCCATTTGCTGGTCAGAAGCAGCAAACGAAAACAACGCGCATGCGCGGGTGAAAAGCTTGCACATAATTTTAGGTGCATTCACCACGTGGTGTACAGAGTTTTGTTATGCAGGTTGCATATCTATCGGGCGGTTTAGCAACGTTAATTTTTGCGCTTATTTAATCGCGAGTGCATGAAATTAATTACGAATCAACGTCGAAAATTTTTATTTTTACGAATGAACAAGATAGTGTGATTGAGGAGGCGGCCATGGGTGAGATCTATCTGATTATAACTATATAACAATAATCTTATTTTCAAATAATACTAAATACGTGCCTGGTTTGGAAATTTAAAATTTCCAAATCTGGAAGTGTGTTGCAGTGCCCTTATCCAAATGATATCGGTAATGTTAACATGCGGGGCTTATTGTATGTGAAAGTAACCTCGGAATGGGCGTGACTCTCCAGACATTCTGAAATGGGTTGCTGGATCTGCAGTAGAGCTATCACTTTCTAGCTCCCGGATTAAAGCTGCTTCCAATGGTCACTTGAATGATTGTTGTAAACAGATTTCTTCCATAATACCATTGCCGGCCGATGGGTGTTAGATTGGACACACACACAATAGGGGGTTTTAATAAAAAAAAAAAACATGGGTTTTACCATCCGTATCGATGATGGGCATTTTTCCTAGCACAAAAATATTTTTTATGAATCTCAACTATTTTTTCTCGATTTTTAAACAAGAAAAATCTAATCATTTTTATTTTCACAAACTGACTTGCAGTTTCACAAAGTGGCATTTAAACAAAGTGACAGCACTTAATTTTCAGTAACGGGGGCTCCCATTATGACATATATGTCAACTTATGTATGCTAAAAATCAATGGTTGGTTCGTTGGTTTAGGTAGCCTGTTTTTTGTAGCGTGTTTCATGGTGAAATAGGATGGTGTTGTCTTGCAATCATTATTTTTTGAAATTGTTTTTTTTCGATAGTTTCGCTTGTCAAAATTAAAAAATAAATTAAATGCCGGTATATTATTATATTTATTATCGAACAATGTTATAATCCACATACCCCTATAATACCCTATTGACCCCCCTTGTAAGAAAAAAAAGCACAAAAAAAAAAATACCACCACGGTTTTCGGAAATTTTTCAAAATTCCGGGTTTTTTTTTACCGGAGTACTGTGAAATTTCACCGAAATTCGGTAAATCGGATAACCGAACGTTCAGCTATTGAAAGTTCGGTAAAAAATTACCGAATACTGTAAAATTGTCTAAGTGTGTAAACGTAGTACTACGTCATTCATTTGTATGTATGTATGAAGGAAGCCACCATCGTAGCGTGGGCCTTGCCCTGCATGCGGTTCCACTTAACATCTAGTATTACCACAGAGAACAGACAGCCATGCTGGAGTGCCCTCAGTGTGTAAATTTCTGTAACTGCTATTTTAAAATTTCAGCTCGATTTCGTTAGTTTTGGCGAATCGCATGTTGATGGCGCCACCCAGATTTGATAGTCGTTGACTGTCTGTCAGTTTCAGTTTGGTGAAACCTAGACTAGGCGGCGTTGATAAACCGTTGAAATATCAACGCCGACTAGTCTAGGTTTCACCAAACCAAAGCGTTTAAAAATTTACACAGTAAATTGGGAAAAAAATGTTCGAGCCTGGATGTCTGTTCTATGCTATTACGTCATTGATTTTACAAAAATAAAAAAAATATCAAAACGCCATTGAGCCTTGAAAAAAAAAAAACGTTTGATTGGGAGTAAAAACTGCTGTACTACCAAGAGTGGCTCAAAATTTAATCGAGTTAACTCAATATTTCCAACAGCTGTTTTAGGTATGAAATTTTCAAGGTTCTCTTTTTGTAAACGGGGTTTAACCATAGACTAACTCTAAGACCAGTAGGTCCCGAACAAATGCGATTTTTTTCTTGGCTCAGTCAGTACTAGCACATCGGTCCCAAGCTCGGTCCCAAGCTTAAAAATACGCCCCTTATAATGAACTCACACGAACACACTCTCAAATATTCTGTCAAAATAACACAGAAAATCAAAACAAAGGCGCAAATATGTATAGTTAGGTGCTGGCTTCAAGGTGTACTTCGGACCAAGGGGTTCTACAACAGTGAACCAATTTCAAATCGCTAGTTGCATATTGATTGTTGGTTTAACATTCGGAGAATCGTTAAACAATGTATGATCATATGCAAAATAGAGTAGATCCAATAATTTGGCCTCGCAGAATTTAACAATTTTCCCTTTTTAGAGATCTAACCGTCGCTTATTCAGAAACAGTCGATTTCACTGTTGCATGCTCTAACCTAGATACTGCCGCTATAAGCATAACTGTCCCATGTATATAGGGAATCTCATAGAACATGGGACAGTTATGCGTATATGGGATCTTATTTTCTCGCGGTTTTACAATAGTCATCAACATTTTGCTCAATGGCAAAGTTCGAGTGGTGGGAATTGTCAGAGTCCGTTGTAAAACATACGATGTTTGTATTTGGAAAGCTAAAATTGGATAGCTCAAACAAAGAACAAAGAAAAGCAGTCCGTACTTGAGAGAAAATTAAAGGGTTTTATATTTTCGTGGTTTCTTTTTCACTAGCACTTAAACATATTCTTAAGTTTACATTCAACTGAACGGCTCTATCCAGACGTCTCCAACGAAAGACTGTTTTTTTTTTCATCATATACTGAACCGGACCTTCTTGTCTTCTTTTCTCTTTTATAATTATGCTCCTAAATGCCGGCGAGATCTTATTCTCGGTGAAGCAGCACATACAATGCCAACATTCCAAGAATACCGTACTTCAAATTGGGATACTCGTTCATGTAGATCGTTATCATTCCTACGTAAGGCAAAAATCCTCTTGCCCTTCCTACAATATCCTTTTTGGTGAGCCACAGCTGACCAGGAGCGTAAAGGCCTCGGTCGTCCACCGAATTGTTGTCCCCCTTGGTCAGGAACTTGACCGTTCCGTTGTTCTTCTCGTGCAACTTAATCACTCGATGTACGATTGGAATGTCGCGACCTTCGATTTTGAACACAACAATTTCACCCACACGAACCGGCTCCTCCTGATTGGTCAAGAATAGCAGGTCCCCGCTGGAACGATTTCAATGCAAATCGTAAATATCAAAAAATGCTAAAAATTGAGTCAACGCTTACCGGTGGAACGCCGGCTCCATACTGCCACTGAGGACGACAACGATTGGCGATTCACTACCAGTCACGACCATCAATCCTTTCCAGATCATCAGCGCAGAGGAAACGATCATACCAAAGCTCAAAACCTGGAAGAAAAACTGAACAAACGAAGCAACAGCCGGAACGAGATAAGAACCTGGTTAAGTACAATTACTCTCGGAGAAAGTCAACTTTTCCCATCTCACCTGCCGCTTATCCATCCGCTGGACATCGCTCAACAGTCCGTCGACACCGAGAGATTCCATAACACCCATTTTTGTGCGATTTTATGAACTACAAACGAGATATTATTCCCAGGCAAAAACGATGGCGTGTCCCTCGGAGAGTCGCGTTCCTTCCACAGCAGCAAAGCAGATACAGAAATTTCGATCGGCAACGTCGGTTGACAGCTTCATACGTGTCTCGAAATCGGATTGTTTTGACAGCATATGTCACGCACACATGCACGCAAGCTGGAAACTTGTGCCCATCCATCGGGATTGGTTGGGCTGGCCGAAAACGACGATGGCAGTTTTAGAATCCATCTCCTTTGTTAAATAATTAATCGAAGGGCATTTTTCAGCAGGGCGAATGTTACAATAAGAGACTCCCGAAAAAAAATCTCATACACAGAGAGCAATTTTATGGTCAATTTTACCATTATTGGGGGTTAGGATGACTATTGCAGTATAGTGATTTTGAGTCGCCTATGATCATGGTCAAAACTACCATTAAAAATAGTTGATGCAAGATTTTCCATAATGTCGGAATAGTCCTTGTTACCATGATCATAGTCAAAAATGCCATGAACGTGGTGAATTCGACCATTTTCATGGTTATTGAAACCATTATATGCGATAGTCATCCTGACCATGATTTAATTGTCGGTACAACGATGAAATTTTTCTCAGAGTAGGTTTACAATTAAATGTATTGTAAACCTATGACATTAAGCTTAGTGCCGTATAACACACGCACACTATCGTGTCTATCATCGTATAAAAAATGTTTGTTTATCCACAGATAACCTAAAAGTTTTTATAGAGGTTCTCGGTAGAAAAAATCTTTTTGACAGCTGTTTGCTATGTTTTCGTCCAAAACGCACTACCATATTTCCAGAAGGCACATCACCATACTCAGACGTGATAAGCTTAATACAATAGAATCGTTGGTATCTACAATTAATAGTATTATTTGCAACGATAAGATGAAAATAGGAGTAATTGTTTCCACAATAGAATCTAATGTAAATTGAGACATCGACAATAGAAAAGGGGTTTTTTTTTATGTATCTTAACTATAGACAAAATTATTTATTTTCGAACAAATTTGAGTCAATTACTATTAATTGTATTGTTTCACATTGTTGAAAATCCTAGCAAATGGAATGAATAGTAGATCTATTGTAATGACAATATGAATTTTTCATATATCTGATTCATGAACAATAAGATGAATGGTCGGAAATAGATTCTAATGTTATTTTATATTATTGTATTGTAATTGTATGGTTAATTTTATCCGGGCTTGATGACTTTCTGTAACTCTCATAACTAAATATCCTTCACGTTTTTCGTGAAGATTACTATTTACATACTGCTTACATCATATGCTAGTCAGTACAGTTGTTTATCGATCTGTATTAAGAAACTTTTAAAGTTTCATATTTGGGCTGTTATTAAGCATATCATCAGGAGCAGAATTGTCAAGAACAAAATATTTATTTATTTTTGTCTCGGGGAGTACCAGCGCATCGGTCTCCTTCTTAACCTCGATCTTAACAAATAACTCCAAAAATATTCTGTCAAAATATTGTGAAATTTTTCCTCATTTAGACTCGACTGATATTAATTTCGTCGTTGACATATTTCGCTATCGATTTCGCTTCCACTTGTTCCACCTTTCTACGTTAATGCATCTTGAACATCGTTGAAAGCGTGATAATTGAGTGATAAAAAAAAGTTTAATGTTGTTTTTGTAGTTGATAAAATAAGTGTAAAATCGAGACTGTTCAAAACTTTTCATCAACAAAATTGGTAAGGTTGATGATTTTCAAACTAAAACCTATCCGTTGTATGTTGATATTTTCTTAATAGGAATCTTCTGCAAAAGGAACGAATGGCTCAAGTACGGAATCCCGTAGCGAAGATAGCGAGGAAGACCCGATGGAGGACACTTTGGACAGCGACCCATTATTTGAAGATGTTGAGGTGCTGGATAATGATTGGAGTGAATCCGAAAGTGCTTTGAAAAGGCTTCAAGCATTCAGTTTTGCCCAATAAAAAAAAAAAAAAAAAAAAAAAAAAAAAAAAAAAAAAAAAAAAAAAAAAAAAAAAAAAAAAAAAAAAAAAAAAAAAAAAAAAAAAAAAAAAAAAAAAAAAAAAAAAAAAAAAAAAAAAATACACACTTAAATTCGATTTTGCTGTTCGGTAAAAAAATTGACGAAACATTTCGGTAAACATAACATCTTACCGATTTTTCGGTAAACATAAAAAATGTTACCGTAATTTTGTAACACTTTACCGAACGATCTGTAATGTTGAATTTTATTTACCGTATACGGTAGAAAAAAATACAATCCATACGGTAAAAACAAACAATTACTGAATACGGTAAGAACTTTACCGAACAAAACGTAAAACGGACTCTGAATCACCGAAGCCCGGTAAAGTATTATTAACTGTCAAACTGTCAGCCATTTTCTATGAAGCCTCGTGGTTCCAGTGATCAGTTCTCCAGAAGGTGGTTTGGATATTGATTAATTTTAATTATTCCATGTATGTATATATAGAAAATAAACCAGCGTTAATTAGAGCTTTCATCCGGCTAGCTATAAATATTTCAAATGTGCTGATTACACGCTAAACAATCAATAGGTTCGATGTAAAAAAGGGATTATTATTCTAAATGATACACATGCAAAATATATTTGCTGCATTGTATCCATCTAGAGGTAGAACACAACTTCACTGACCAGCATCCGATGCAGCCGACTCTCATCGTTCGTAGTATTTTGTTGACTGCGCCATATGCTGGAAAGACCCCTCAGTCCCGGTCGGAATAACAACAAATATAGTTTTGTTTAATATATTCAATTAACCAATAACAACCGAATATTTTGATGTTGAACGATAAAAACAAAAACAACCGAAACGGTTCGGTACCAAATTACTCAAATTACCGAACTGTACGGTAATTTATGACAGATCATCAAATCTTCCATTACCGAACTGTACGGTAGTTTTTGACAGTTCATCAAAAAATTTGAGTACCGAACGTTCGGTAATTGATTTAATTACCGAACGTTCAGCTGTTGAAAGTTCGGTAAAAAATTACCGAATACTGTAAAATTTTCTAAGTGTGTATTCGTGGAATGACATGTAGGGTTCCACAATTGGACACCATCGGCTTTTCGGTCAACGAATCTGACACCTTCTTTGTTTGCACTCGTTTTGTTTTGTTTAAGTTGTTATGATTTCATTGCGGCAGTAGCACCCAAATAAAAACAAAAATTGCCGGTTCGCTCCAAATTACCTATCATATTTTGTGTATCTCAAGTTTTCCTGTTATTGTGATATGTGATCAATGAAAAAACAGCTGTGCGTATTCATAGAAACATCTACGTTAAGGTAGGTTATTATTTTCCTTATTCTACATTTGTCACAAATTACAATAACTACTTTAAAGCTGGAATCCCTACCCCATAACAAATTGAAATTGCCAGCTCCCACTTTTACCTCGGTTCAAACCCGAGCCAAAACGGTTCCGTCGATGTAACCACTCCAGTGATCCTCTTCCCTGCATCTGGCATTGGATCACCGGGCCTTAGTTTAAGCTGAAAATTCTGCATCAAAGCGGAAAACATCAGAAACATTGTGTTGCGAGCGAAGGTTTCCCCCGCACATAGCCGCTTGCCGGCACCGAACGGTACGGAGATGTCCTTTTTTAGCGACAGTTTGCCGTGATCGTCTAGAAATCGTTCTGGTCGGAAGTTCTCCGGATCACCCCAAATTTCCTTTTGATTGTGAATAACGTCCAATCCGAGCAGAATGAAACACCCCTTTGGGATATCGTATCCCCGCAGAGTGGTATCCTCGAGAGCCACGTGTGAAATACCGGACGGGACGAGTGTGTCGATGCGGAGTGCTTCCCGCAGAGTTGCTTCCGTGTAGGGCAGGTTTATGCGATCATCGAGGGTGGGGAGCCGTCCTCGTCCGACGACGTCATCGAGTTCTTGTTGGACGGCGAGGGCAACGTGTGGGTTGAGAATAAGACGTTGGAGAAGCATTGAAAGTTGGATGGCCGTGCCGGACAAAGTTGGCAGAAGCATGTCCCACAGGATCATAATTAGCTGGTCGTCTGAAAGGAATAAATTGCAGTTGATAGCAGTTTAGCGTTAGTAGGTATTTGAACTCACATTGAAAGGTAAAGGCATCGCCTTCCAGCGGTGCGGTTTTCTTCATTTCGTGAATGTACCGGTCCAGAAAGCACCGGATGTGATTCTCGTCGTACGAGGTTAGATACTTATGTACCATCGATTCTACCAGTTCGTTAAGTTTGATGTTGGCTTCTCTTAGTATTCGGTAGTTGGTAGCCTCCGGGAAGTAGTCCTTCAGCCAGGGCAGGTAGCTCAGGATAGTGCCGTAATCATCGCCTTTTTGCTGGAAGTGGAGCGCGTAGCGGCCGGTTCTGTAAAATGTTTATAAAATAAGTCGCATTGTGCTAAAGGCTGGAAAGTTTAATATCTTATTTTCGGTCACTCTATTTTACACGTTACTATCACTGAAATGGCATGCAGCAAGAGTAAAATAAGGTTTGATTTTCTGCTTTTGTGGTTAATTTTGTACATGGGGTGTGTCAAGGGCCTGTTCATAAACCATGTAGACTCATTTTTGAGAATCTCAGACCCCCCCCCCCTCCCCGCTCGTAGACTTTTCTCCATACAATTTTTATAAATTTTGTATGGAGCGTAGACATTGGCCAGACCCCCCTTCCCCTCAGAAAAGTCTACGTGGTTTATGAATAGCCCCCAAGTACAGTTTTCGTGACATTCATGGTTTTTTGTTTGTTTACATGGTTTCTAATTTCTTAACTTCTTTGGTATGAAACCTGGAGAGTGTGAGCTGTTTAGTGGAATACCTGTAGCTAGAAAATGAGGAGAATGATTATTAATTTCCATTTAATTCCAACTACCTTTATTGCTTATCTTGACAAATAATAGTATTAGTACACGACACTGAAGAAGTCTGCACATTGTTGACAAAATACGCGTATCTGTCAAGATAAGCAATAAAGGTAGTTGGAATTAAATGGAAATTACTAATCATTCTTCTCAATTTCTAGTTTCTTTGGTATATCTATTCTGCCGCAGTAAGTTTTGAAGCAGTTGAATAAGGAAACGCAACTCGTAGCGTATTTCTCTTCGTTATTAATATTGTAAATTGACCATGGAATATACTGCATAACTTTCCCATGTGACTTTTAAACAATCTTGAATTTTTTTATGCCTAACGGTTTGCTTTGAGGATCTACGCGATTATTCAGGTAAGTATGACACGATTTTAACGTACATCTAACGTAAAAATTAGGTGCGCGCTACATAAAATCTTGGTATTTGAATTTACGTTCCTTTTGAGTAACCATCTTAATCTTGACCTGCCTTTGTACACAATAACAAATACTGATAACTTCTTCCGAAATTGATTTAGAGTGGCAAAACAAAACACAGATAGCAGTATCATCATTCTGGCTAAGAGTTGTTTTTGTTTGCTGCACTTTTTTTTTCACTTCTCTCTTGTTGATTAATTCTCTTAATAAACTTCTGTTTTGTTTATCACGCCAGAACAATCGAGTTTGTGGTTCTGCTTACAGGTTAGGGCGAGTGAAGAAGTTGTTAGCTTGTGAGTAAGTGGAGTAAGTCGATGAAGAGAACCGTTGAGCGAGGAAAGGCTGTTTTCAAATGTTTCGCGAGATTTGGTTCTTTGACCATTTGAAAAGACCGCATGGAGCTTTTTTAAACAAATCTTCGTTTGCCCGTTTCTCACCACCCTATAGGGCCTGAAGGTCATTCATACAATTTGGAAACGTCAACATTTTACTCCTTTTTCACGACGGTGCCTGTTTCTGTGAGCTTCTTTCAGATCGTCGGCATAGGGCAATTCTAGACAAAATCGTCAAAAGGTCGAAAGTAACAATTGTAAACAATGACTTAAAACGTAAATTTCCTGGCAATGCCAGGTTGCTAACATCTGTATCCACTACCGACTAGAAGGTAATAACTTCCTGTATCTGTTTCTGGAGCTATTTTGTTTGTGGGAGCTTTCAGATCCCATAAAAATACGCTAAAAGTCATTGTTTACAAATGTTACTTTCGACCTTTTGACTATTTTGTCTAGAATTTTTCCTATTTTTGTCTAGAACAATAAAATTTTAAAAAAAAAAAAGAAAATGGGGGGCCCCAAAACCCCCCCGGTGCTGTGCAGTAGAGAAAAGGGAAAACACAAAAAAGTGTGCGTTTTTTGTGACGCGCGGGAAAAGAGAAGAGACACCACCCACTAACGGAATAATTTTTTTAAAAAAATTTTTATATAAGAGACTTTACTCTTCGTTCGCCGGTCCGGACATGAAATTCATCGTCCGTCTTGTAACGGTTTTTCACTTCACCTTCTCAAGGCACTCATACACACAGATGCAACGGCTTGAAATCAATGTAGTAAATTTAGGGTGTGGCAATTGAAATACAATGGTATTGAATACTAAGGTGTAACATCTCTCCCTCTCGTAAAAAGAAAGTTCTTCGAGCACGTTACATAAAAATTACAAATTTAATCACTTTGGGGCTTTCACTACCCAGGTTGAACGCCTCAAGCGTTGTGAAACATCTTCAGCTGGAACTGGGCTGACCTTGGTAACCGAAGGACCATCCTCTGGTTCTGGATCAAGATTATGGTTGCACCGGTTGTGGTCCAACGTGTATCTCCGGAGTACAGTGGAGAGCGAGGACCGGGCCAGGCGTAGATCTTTCCCTGGCGAATTCAGGATAGCCTACTCCAGACGGAGAAGCAGGGATCCCCTGACTGTAGTGTTCCAAATTTCTGCTTGCAGTACTTTTCGTTATATTTCCCGGAAGATGAGCACCTACACCGACGATATGATCGATGTGGTGCTCCCAACACCGCCCGTCATCCAAGCAGCATACCGAAGTTTTCGAACTTTTTTAGCAATCTTCCCAAACTTCCACTTATCCGCAGACAAAAAGTCTCGGACACTCTCGCACTACATAGTTCTTGGCACTAATGACCTCATTCTTAGGTAGCATCAGGTCAATCCTGGATCTGATCTGCCGCCCGAACATCATCATCACAGGTGACTGTCCGGTAGCAGGATGGAGCATCTTCCGGTACGTCAATAGTATGTTGCAGAGTTCCAGATTCAGCTGCGCCTTCGTGCACCTCAGCGACTTCAACTTCTGCTTCATAGTTTGCACGTAGCGCTCGGCCTGCCCATTTGTTGCAGAGTGATAGGGCGCTCCCATCTTGTGTACGATGCCGTTCATCCGCAGGAATCTCTGAAACTGCTCGGATGTAAACTGAACACCGTAATCACTCACGAGTACTAACGGTATCCCAAAAGTACTAACAATTTAGGACTTGTTTCCGAAGAGAGGGTGGCACGTATACCCGTATGCCACGCAGCAGACAGCGCTTCTGCGTCGTGAACTCGCTTTGGTCAATCCCAAATCGGTCCTTGCCTTCAACTTGCACACCGTACTTGACTCCTTGAATCAAATTCCTCACGGTTGAGTCCTCCGCAGTTGCTTGAGCTAACTCAGCAACAGTGAGCGGAAGTGTTTCGATGTGGTGTAACTCCACTAAGTCCGACTCTTCGATCACGTTATCTGCATCAGCTAACTTCAGTGGAATCCGAGATAAAGCATCCGCGTTGGCATGGTCCGCCGACTTGCCGAACCGTATTTCGTAATCGAAGTATTGCAGGTAGGTTGCATACTGCTGCATCCTCAGAGCGCACATAACAGGCAATCCTTTGTGCTCCGCGAATATTTAGGTCACTGCTTGATTATCTGTAACCAAAACGAAACTGCGGCCGTACAAGAATTGGAAAAATATCTTGACGCCGAAGATTATTGCGTACGCCTCTTTGTCAACGTGTAGGTACGCTTGTTGGGTACGATTCAATGTTTGTGACGCAAACTGAATCGGACGCTCCGATCCATCCGGATGGATGTGGCTAAGTACGGCTCCAACCCCATAGGGTGAAGCATCGGTAGCCAACAGCAGGGGCAGCTCGGGGGAATAATGTACGAGACAGGTGTCCGCTTGCATTTGCACCTTCACCGCTTGAAAAGACGTCTCGCATTGCTTACTCCATACAAACGGCACCTCGCATGTAAGGAGATTGTTCAGCGGGTAGAGGACCGTACTCAGATCTCGGAAAAATCGACCGTAGTAGTTAATGAGACCTACCAACGAGCGCACCTCGTCCTTATTTGCTGGCCTCCGCATCTCCTGGATAGCGTCCAACTTTTTCTGTATCTTATGGATTCCCTCACAACCAATCAAATACCCGCAGTACTCTATTTTTTCCGCAAAGAACTCGCACTTATCTCGGTTCACTCGGATGTTGCTTTCATCCAAACGAAGCAATACTTCCTCCAATCGGCGTAGATGAGTCTCGTCATCGGACCTTGATGTCATCCAGCAATACACTGACACCCTCGTTTCCTTGCAACAATGACTCCATTTGGCGTTGCCAGATGGCAGACGCTGATGCCACCCCGTACATGGGACGGTTCGGACGGTACAGACCTCGATGGGTGCTCGGGGTGAGAATTTCTCGATCCTCCGCTACAACTTCCATCTGCAAGTAGGCCTGCACTAGGTCGATTTTGCTGAATTTCTTTCCGCCAGCAAGAGAGGCGAACAGCTCATCCACCGTTGGAAGCGCCATGAAATGAGAATTTGGAAAAACTCAAGCTGAGAGTCGGGAATTTAAGATCATTGACAAAATCGTTTTCTACGCACCTATGGAACTAAAGGAAAAACTGCTATAAGAAGAAACACACGCTGACGAGGTCACATCCTCGACGATGACATCCCAAGTTAACATCGAAGAATGCCTGAAAAAACGTATATTGCCGTTCAACCGCAAGCATAGGGGAAAAGACATCTTTTGGCCCGACTTGGCCAGCTGCCACTACTTCAAGGTATAGACACTCAAGTAATAGACCGACCAACGTGTGTCTGGCACAGTTGACGTATCCAAAACAACTGTCAAATCGTATGGGGAATGTTCGTTTTGGATACAACATGGCGGCACGTTGGCCGGTCTATTACGTGAGTGTCTATACTTCAAGGTGGTTCTGGAGTGGTATGCTGCCAAGCTCATGAATCCTCCGAATTGCACGGAATTTCGACCAATCGAAAAATACTAGGCAATTTCCAAGCAGCGACTTCGACGAAGCGGCGGGGCAGTCAAGGGCATCCAGCAAATACGGGCAAAATAGAAGAAATGCGCTAATTCCGTGTCCGTTTCCGCGATGCGGGCGCTGATGGGCTCCATCAAGAGGAAGGTTGGAGATTTCGTTCGAACTGGAGAAATGTAACATAGATTTCAAGCGCCGTGTGGCAGCACCTTTATTGAATGCTGATGAATTAGCAACATTCATCAAGCTTATTGCCTCTAAAACGGTTCTTTTGTTGGATGACAAAGCAGCCTTAGCCTAAGATAATTGACTAGTTTCCAGGATTTCACCATGATGAAGGGCTGCTCCACAGCAGCCGAGGTGCAAGATGATTCTGATGATATCGTTATAACGCAGCCCAATGAATATGATTTCAATCGGTGGCTGAACGACCAAGTAGTTGATTCAGAAGGTAATTTGTTATGCGGAACTAGCCAGGTATACAACGATGAAGAAATTATCGAGGGAGTACTCCGATGGTTCGATAATTCAATAAGCGTACAAGATTCATGGCTAATAGAAGAAGACAGTGTGCGTTTTTCCCTTTTCTTCCGCTCGTTTCTGCGTCTTCTTTCCGTCTCCTGCGCCCCCCCCCCCCCGCCGCCCCCTCCCTTTCGATTTAAATGACCCCCCATGTGGGGGTTTCCTATTGGTGTTTTCCATATGCCCCCCCTCCCGACAACATTTTTTCATGGGGCTTTCCCACCCGCCTACACCACCAACGGGTTTTTTCCGCGGATTTCTCCGCGTTGAACACTCCCCAATTATTCCCCCCCGGCCCTTTCCGCCGGGGAGGGTCCCCATCCCCCACCTATTATGCCGAGGCTTCTCAACCGGTGGTCCGTGACCTCCACCCCCCCTCTCAATCCCTCTCCCTCCCCGTCCCTCCTCATACTCCCCCTCTCTCGGGGGTTGCGAGGGCCTTCTAGGGGGGTCGCGGGCGTCTGACCAGCGTGACAATTTTTATGCATACAGAATAAAAAAAATAACTGATCCATAAAATAAAATGCAACCTACTTATAAAGTGCATGAATTTAAAGAATAAACGAGTATATTTTGGTCTTCGTGCGTCTTATAATTCGTTCGAGTAGAGCAGAGTAGTGGTGAACGGAAGGCAACGAAGGACAGTTGCTTCTTCCATTGTCTTTTTCTTGCTAGCACACGCGATTGAATGGATTCATTTTTTACTTGCTCTTTCCTTCTTACATGGTTCACGTTTTTGACCCAGGATCCTTGTCGGTATCCCTTACCAAAATTGTCGATTTTTACGTTCATGATTACGTGAATTCAGTTCGATCGGTGTAGTTTGATGATGCTTGGTCCTCGAATTCATTCGACTAGCAGTTCACGGATCCGGGCACGGATTTTTTTTCCGTGTACTGAGATGTGAGTTGATGTATTAGTGTGCGTCCTGGTGCGTCGTTAAACGTGAAGAAAAACTCAATGAATGCGCAGTAGTAGTTGGCTCATTTGTTTTGTCTTCTTTTACAACTGAACTGGCCATTCACGCGTCGAGTCCCGAATCAATCAACCGACCAATTTGTTGCTTCCACATTTAAAATTTTGCTGAGATTTTGGTTTACCGCTGCAAACTAAATATTGTCAACTTGAATAGGTAAAGTATTCAATAAATTTAAAATAGTTACAGAAAAGAACAAGATTATGTTGTACTTTATAGACGGCCTCACCATGGAAAAGAAACGCAAGTATTCCGAGGATTATATGAATTTCGGTTTCACAACTATAATCGTTAATGGCGTCGATAAGCCACAGTGCGTGCTTTGTGGCGTTGTGTTGAGTGTTGGATGATGAAGCCATCAAAGTTGAAACGGCATTTGGATACCAAGCATGCCGAGCATAGTACTAAGGATGTGGACTTTTTTCGGCGTCATGAAGCTGGCTTGAAACGGCAGAGATTCGATGCCACTGGCACTGGCAGCATTCAACAACAAAACACAGCAGTAGTGCAGGCGTCATATGAGACAGCACTGGAAATCGCTAAAAACAAAAAACCTCATACGATTGGAGAAACTCTGATCAAACCTAACATGCTGAAAATGGTGAATTTGGTTCTTGGGGAAGCAAGTGAAAAGAAAATGCGGCAAGTGTCATTATCAAACAACACTGTGCAAAGACGAATTGCCCATATGTCCGAAGACGTGAAAGAGCAAGGTCTGGAAGAAATAAAACAATCTCCTTTATTCGCAATTCAACTCGATAAATCCACGGACGTCAGTTCCTGTGCGCAGCTGTTGGTGTTTGTGAAGTACGTATGCTCTGCTGGCGATTTAAAGGAGGAGTTTCTTTTCTGTTGTGACTTGGAAACTACTACCGAAAGTGATGATATCCTGGCTAAAATCAAGGCGTTTTTTTAATCTGGTGACTTGCAGTGGAAAAACCTTTGTGGGGTTTGCACCGATGGAGCTCCTGCAATGCTTGGCAAGAAATCTGGATTTCAGAAGAAGGTCAACGAGCTTGCCCCACATGCCACAGGTGTCCATTGCATGATCCAGCGATATGCTCTTGCCAGCAAAACGTTGCCGGAAGGGTTATTGAAAGTACTGGAATTGGCCATAAAGATTGTTAACTATGTTAAGTCTGGAGCCCTGAATACACGTTTATTCAAGGAACTCTGCAGGGAAATGAACTCAGATCATGAGGTTCTTCTTTTCTACACTTCCGTACGCTGGTTGTCGAAGGGTAATGTACTCAACCGTGTTTTAGAGTTGAAGGATGAGATCCAAACGTTTTTGAAAGCTCAAGGGAAAAATGATTTCTTTGCACATTTTAATGAACGAGACGTTCAGAAGCGTCTCGCTTACTTAGCTGATGTTTTTGAGCATCTGAATTTGCTGAATTTGAAACTTCAGGGCGAACAATCCAATCTTGTTCACTTCCAAGATCATCTTCATGCATTCGCGGAAAAACTAAAAAATTGGCGCCGAAAAGTTAAGATGGGAAATGTTGCCATGTTTGATCGTCTGTACAATATGACCGATAAAGGAGCAAGCGAGCTGACTTCGGCTCTCCAAGCAGAAATTATTGCACATTTGGATTCACTGGAGCAGCAATTTGAGAAGTATTTCCCCGAGTTGAAGCAAGAAGTAGCTGCTTTAGTACGCAACCCGTTTTCATCTTCATTGGATGTGGCTAGCCTTCCAGATGAGATACAGGATGAATACTTGGACCTGAAAAACGATTCTTCGTCTCGCGATTTGTTTCATGAAAAGGAACTGAGCCAGTTCTGGTGTGCTATGTATGGCTCGTACCCCAAAGTTTCCATGGAGGCATTGAAGATCCTAATCCCATTCGTGTCAACATACCTTTGTGAAAGCGAATTTTCAACTCTACTTCAAATCAAAACGAAGACAAGAAACAGACTGAACGTTGAAGATGACATGAGATTGGCATTGTCTCAAACACAGCCCCGAATTTCAAATCTAGTGTACCCAAATCCAGGCGCAGCAATCACACTGAGAGTGTTTTTCCCTAGTTATAACATAAAATGTCGTAATAAATCAAAAAGATCGTAAATTGATGTATTTCTTTATTTTTTAACGCAACATAATCACATTAGTTTTCCAAGGGGGTCACGGGGCCATAACTGATTCAAAAATGGGGTCGCGAGCCTAAAAAGGCTGGGAACCACTGAATTAGAGGCATTCGTGGGTAGCCTTTGTGCCACGAGAAATTTACGGAAGAAGCCATTGTTTACGTTTGTCAGTTAGGCCCTAATGAAAAATGTTTGTCGAATTTTTCTATTAGGCATGTTAGAGTACCTATTGGTTGGTGCCAGATTAAACCTGTTTGCAAATCCTAGCCGCAGAATCACAAACAGGCACACTGTCGTATGACTGAAAACAAGCAGCCCAACTTGACATCAGGGTATCAAGATTAAATCTCGCCTTTTTTAAATTTTTTTTTAAATTGCCAAGCTAATTTGAAGAAATAATATGTGGCCCAAGCCAAGCACGGCTAATTTCACTATTTCTGGCGGCAATATATAGAACATAACTAAACTCGCTAAAAACTTACTCAAACAATTCTCCCATTTCTTTTCGAGGAAACCGCTCGCCGCAGACCACCTGGAAGTACACATTGGCTAAACACCCGTAGAACACTTCCGGACACTTCACGCACCCATCACGGGCAAACAACCGTTCGTGTTCGAATTTGGCTCCATATCTCAACACATCCAACACGGTCATCAACTCGTTCTGTGTTTCCGCTTCCAAATCTTCAAACCGTCTCCCAAAGCCGTAGTCCCTCAGATGGCGCAGCACGAATCGTCGCTGCTCCTTCCAATTCGGCCCCTCCGTGAAGAATATTCCCCTCCGTTGAAAGTTCCGTTCGCGCAACCGAGCCAAAAACAGATCCGACCGGCCATCGAACTCCGTCCGGACCAACACTTCCTTCGCGATGTTCAAATCATTGACGACGATCGATGGGAAATCGCCCAAATAGATCCCCAGGATCTTGGTCCGGTAGAATTGACTCAGCTTCAGCGCTGCCTTGTGCAGATGCCAATAGTCGACCATCAACATTATCAGGTAACCTCCGAGCAGAGGCAGACGTGGTGGGCCGCTGGGAAAATTTGGCGGCCGATTGAACATAAACCGGAAACAACGGTAGATCAGTAGACCGACGGCTATCGACCATAGGAGGACGCTCGGGCTGAACAGCATGCTGCCGGTGTTTATGGCTGGGTGGAGATTATTTACTTGCACACTTGATATCAGATGCGATTAGACTAAACCTGTTTGTAAAGGACGGGGGGGTTTTATAGCATCACAGCTGCATCGGATACCTCTCAGTTGGAGGTTTATAATGAAGTAAATGCAAACGATTATTGCAGTTGTTGTTGTACAGTGTAGCACACGTAGTTGACACAATTAGATATATAAGCATAGGCGAGTGCTCGTATCTCTAGAATTTGACAGCTGGATTTACGCTTAGAGGACAATGTGAAGACTGTACCTATGGATTTACCTTCTTTGTGGATATAAATGTAGCATAAGAAAATCACAGAAGGCTGTGGCGATGAATCCTTGTGGATGACCTAACTGTTAAAAGGGTCACTGATGATTAGGATCACATTGTAACAGAACAGCAAACAATCTGAACGCGTTGTACGTAGACCCTGTTTTGAACCTGTTGCTCTTTAATAATTATCATCATAATTATCATCGATCAAATCTGCGATCGCTGAGGGACGCCACCGGCGCTCAATTGTCGTAACGGCAACGTGCGTAATTTGTAACATATGACTGAAATATGCTAATTATGTGATTTATTGCCTGCTGCTATTGAAAGCGGGCAAATGATGATGGGACCAGTTATACCAGATCGTTGGATTTCGGAATCAAACAAACGCTTGCATGTCTACTAACGACTTCTAATGGCACCCATCAGCTCTCACGTGGCTGGAATTTTGTTATTGATTTAAAATAACAACACGTAACGTTCACTAGCTGAGAAACGTTCACTTCTCACCTACTGTTAGGACAGTCGCTGTAGAACGCATTGCATGTGCCGAACAGCTTTGAGAGATTGACGTCTTTTACCTGTGAATGATTGCTGTCCATGCGGTTAATCGTCTCAACAAATTACAACAAACAAAATCTTTAAGCCTATTGCATTATATTTCAATCAGAGAACACTTCAAACAAATAAAAACTAACAGCACTTATCGCGGTTCAAATTTGATCCAGAAATCCGGAGGCGATATGATCACTCCAGTCGATCGTTTCCCGAGATCCGGCAGTTTATCTGCGGGTCGCTGCTTAAGATTAAAGTTCTGCACCAATGCCGACACAATTAAAAACATCGTGTTTCGAGCGAAAGTTTCCCCGGCGCAAAGTCGCTTCCCGGCTCCAAAGGGTACCGATACGTCTTTTGACAGCGATAGTTTTCCCCGCTTATCCAAGAAACGGTCCGGTCGGAAACTCTCCGGATCACCCCAAATGTCTTTTTGCATGTGAATGTAGTCCAGGCCCAGCAACACAACGGTTCCCTTGGGTATGTCGTAGCCGGCCAGCGTTGTGTCCTTCATGGCAGAATGGGCAATTCCCGACGGCACGAGGGTGTCGATTCGCATGCCTTCCCGGAGGGTTGCCTCCGTAAAGGGAAGATTGATGCGATCGTCCAGCGATGGGAGTCTTCCATGGCCCACGACGTCATCGATTTCGGCTTGCATCTTTTGGACGACCTCTGGATGCCAGAGAAGTCGCTCCAGTAACAAAGCAATCTGCGTTGTCGCACCGGAAATGGCCGGGAAAAAGAAATCCACTATGCCGAGGACCAATTGGTCATCTGGAGCGGTTAAGGTAAGGTTAGAAAAAATGCATTTCACTATTTTGATTTTGATGGTCTTACGTTGAAAACTGAAGGCATCGCCTTCAAGGGGGGTTGTTTTCTTCATCTCGGTGAAATAGAGATCCAGGAAGCAGCGAACGTGGCCTTCTTCGTAGCTGTCCAGTCGCTTCTGAATGACCGATTCGATGAATCGATTGACTCCGAGACTTCCTTCGCGGATCGTTCTGTACTTAGTGTGATTGGGGAAGATGTACCGGGTCCACGGCTGCAAGCTGTAGATCGTACCGTAGTCATCGCCGGTCCGTTGGAACGCCATGGCGTACTTGCCGGTTCTGTGGGGAATAGAAGTATTGCTTAGCTAATGGTTACTTTTCCTGTTTTCTCTTTCCAGATAAGCCGTCGCATGCGATAAGGTAAGTGATCTTGAATCAGTCTTGAGATTTGGAAAAAACCTTGGATCAGACTACCGATGGGGTATTCCGTGTCGCTTCTGACATGACTCACCACCAGATGGCGAGTCTGCTTCGATCGAATGACCTGGTGGAAAATCGGCTTGGAAATGTGTGGCGAAAGTCGCATGAAATTAAAAGTATCAAAACAGGTGTACGTTGCTCCATATATTATTTTTACGTAACATTCCTACTACAGCTAGGAATGGAATAAGGAATTTTGTTTTTGGTGAAATGTGGAAATGGGATGAATACGGTGAATCACCCCTCGATGTGAAGAACTGTGGAGAGATGAAACATTGAATTTTGGTAAAGGCCAGTATCGACTTAAAAAGTAAAGTGGTTACGGAATTTTGTTCAATATTACCAAGCGGAAGTTGGACAATTGATCTGTATGGAACGAAATGTCACATTCACTTAAGGTCGGTATCGTGTTCGAAAGAAATTTCTTTTTCTATCTCAATCCCATGTTAAATTCCGTTCACTGAAACGGAAAAGTAAAGCATCGAAAAGAAATTTCTGCACATGAAAAGAACGAAAAATAAAATTGGAATTTGTAAGGTTTCCACGCAAACAAATGGGAGCTATCACTTTTACTTTCGGAAAAATATTCCGCTCGATTATTCCGTAAGTGAAGGTGACATTTCGTTCCATACAGATCAATTGTCAAACTTCCGCTTGGTAATATTGAACAAAATTCCGTAACAACTTTACTTTTTAAGTCGATACTGGCCTTTACGGAATAATTGAGCGGAATATTTTTCCGAAAGTAAAAGTGACAGCTCCCATTAGTTTGCGTGGAAACCTTACAAATTTCAATTTTATTTTTCGTTCTTTTCATGTGGATACTGCTGCAGAAATTTCTTTTCGATGCTTTACTTTTCCGTTTCAGTAAACGGAATTTAACATGGGATTGAGATAGAAAAAGAAATTTCTTTCGAACACGATACCGACCTTTATTAACGAAAGTGAATTCGATAGTAATAAAACGTGTTTTCTGTTTTCTCGCGAGTGGCGAAATCATTGCTGGAACGTGAAGAGCTATGGGAGACCATATGCCCCGCGAAGCCAGAAGAAGTTGAGCAAGGATAAAAACAGTGGAAGAAAAATGACACCAAAGCTCGGGCGACCATTGCTTTGTTTATCGATGACAGTTAGCTTCGCTTTGTCAAGAAAGCGGAGACCGCGCGTAATATGTGGCAGAACCTGAAAAACTACCACGAAAAGGCTTCTATCGGTACTCAAGCTATGCAGCTGCAATAGTTGTGTGCGATCAATTTGTGTGAAGTTGTTGACGTTGAAAAGCATCTGGAAGAAGTTGAAAATTTGGTTGAGCGGCTCGATAATGCGGGTGTCGAGTTGAGTGAGCAGCACGATGTTGCGTAGTTTGCCTTCATTCTTCAGCAGCTAAAAACCCGGTGGGGGAGAGGGTGTGTGTTAAGAAAAAAAAAAAAAAAACAAATATTAACAAAGGAAAAAAAAAAAAAAAACACACAGGGTTGAACCCAAAAAAAAAAAAAAAGGAAGGATGTGTTTTTTTTGCCCGCCCCCGGGCCCCCAAAAAAAAAATTCCCAAAAATCCCCCCACCAAAAACAAAAAAAAAAAGCCACAATCTAATAAGAAAACGCGCACCCAACACCCCAAAAAAAAAGTGTTTGGGGAAAAAAAACAAGTACAGCCTGTCACGGCTGATGATACCGTTTGCGGCGCCGTGTGTTTCGTAGCGGAAGGTTCTATCCCTGGTGCTTGGACGATTGATAGTAGCTGTACGTGCCACATGACGAACGATCGAAAGTTTTTCGTAGATTTCAAATGCGATGCTGTGGTAGACGTTGTGCGGTATCTATATCCCTCGGTTAGAGATGTTAGCCGCTCACTGCCCCATTGGCTGTAACCCGCATCATGTGACAGCCACCCTCTGCCACAAGCTCCCGAAAGCATCGAAGTAGGCTAGCAACCAACTCGGCTCGTCCTCTTACTTCTCTGACGGTCGACACGAACGGACGCTTCGGTAGGTGCCCACCAGTTCCAAATGTTTCGGTAGCTTCTGGAAGCTAAAGCTCCACATTGGCGATCCTGCAAGGCCATTATTATGAATTGCCTGGAAATTTATAAAGAAATATGTTGGAACCTGGCATTTGGGTTTTGATTTGCGACTGAAATAAAAAATCGCAAGGCGTGTCTAGAAGACCGCTGGAATATGTTTGAGGTTAGAATAAAGTGTAGATGACACATGTGATGTTTTTGCAGGTTTACGGTGTTCCGTAAGGCGCGTCTGGAAGATCGCCGGATTATGGTTTGTGGTTAGGAGGGACCACAAGGCGCGTCTAGAAGACCGCTGGAATATGTTTGAGGGTAGAAGCACCACAAAAACGGTTTGAAAGACCATTTGGTGAGCTGGTGCTAAAACTGATAAAGTGTAAATGATACATTCAAAAAGGACATGTGACGTTTTTGAAGGTTTACGGTGTTCCGTAAGGCGCGTCTGGAAGACCGCCGGATTATGGTTTGTGGTAAGGTAGGACCACAAGGTGCATCTAGAAGACCGCTGATATTTGTTTGAGATTAAGATGTCTGACCGAATCGATTTCGGTAATCCCTCTCGTTCGAACACCGCGTCTAGCATTTGCGTGGTCAGGTCGAAGCTGCTCGATTTCACCGGTCGATCAATCAAGCATCTGTGACAGGAAAGGGCTAGAATTATAATTTTACGTAGGTACAACATCTATTTATCTAGAACGATAATCAACAATCAGCAGGATTGATATTCCGCCAAATCTGGCATACGGTCCGTTAAAATTTACCGCTATGGTTTCCCAAACAGCTTGTGGGGCTAGTAGTCTTCTCATGGACGTTGGTTTCTCAGGTCAGCCATTTGTTGCACAGATGCGGCAGATTTTGACCCACTCTTCGGCATCGGTGCTTAAGCCAGACCACCATACTCGTCGCAAAATGCTTTTTAGCTTGGCAGCCATCGGATGCCGTCATGAGCCAGAGTAAATGTCTTTTCGGGAAGCTTACTCGAAACCACGGCGCATTCATTCTTAATCAAAATTCCGTTGTGAAGTAACAGGTCATTTGATACACTTTCGAATCGCTTTAACACTTGTGGCCAGATTTGCGTTTCTAGTGCATCGATCACACTCTGTAGTGTTGCATCAGTAGCTGTTCCTTCGCAGAGCTCTTTTTCAGTCAAGAAACCCCACTGAATTAGCCTCAAGTACGGCGACCTCCCAAGGACTATGCTGTTCATCAAAATGCATATCATTGCCCACATTCAAGCGAGAAGGTGGGTCAGCGATATTCTCGTGGCCTCGTATGAACTCCACGTCGTAGCTGTATGGGCTAAGGCGCAGTGCCCATCAGTCAGCTCTCGTAAGAGCTCTCTTTGCGTTTTGACACAAAAACCCCCCACCCCTCCACCCCTGGCGTAGGAGCGTCTACACGGTGTTCAATAAGTTCGAATACAAGTTTTCATCATTGCGTAGGTATGCGCCATGTACATATTCTGCATTGGTATTGGTGTCAGCTTTAGCTTCATTCATACGCTACCGAATGTGCGCGGTGTTGACATTCTGTTAGTTGTTGTTTGTTTGTTACGCGCGATGAAAGAGTATCGGGACTTCGTAATTAAGCGTTTTTTGAACGGTGAGCGACCCGGCGATATATTCCGGCTGCTGAAATCGCATGGGGTCAAGCGGAACTTTGTCTACACGACCATCAGGCGATACCGGGAGACGTCCTCGACCAATGACCGTGCGAGATCCGGTTGGCCGCGTTCAGCGAGGACGCCACGGGTCATCAAGATCGTGAGGGAGCGAATTCGGCGCAAAAAGAACCGCTCAATCCGGAAAACGGCTGCAGATCTCAACGTTTCCATTGGAACCGCTCACACCATACTCACCAAGGACCTTGGTTTCAGGCCTTACAAAAAACGTAAGGTCCATGGCGTTTCGGAGGCTACCAGCAAAAAAGCGGTTGGATCGAGCTAAGAGGATCCTCTCTCGGCACGCTGGTCAGGAGTTTGTTTTTTCGGACGAGAAACTGTTCGTGCTGCAGCAGCCGCACAATGTGCAAAATGACCGGGTGTGGGCGCCATCGAGGGACAGCATTCCTGAATCCAATATAAACATCCCTCGGTTCCAAAGTGCCACGTCGGTGATGGTTTGGGGGGCAGTATGCAAACGTGGTAAGCTACCCTTGGTGTTTATTGAAAAAAAACGTCAAAATCAACGCGGCGTACTACAAAACTGAGGTTTTGGAAAAGGTTGTTGCCCCCAGTCTCCGAAGCCTCTACGGCGATGAGCACTACGTGTTCCAGCAGGACGGTGCACCAGCCCATACGGCAAATGTGGTTCAAGCCTGGTGTCGGGACAATTTAACCGACTTTCTGGACAAAACTTTGTGGCCTCCCAGCTCCCCGGACTTGAATCCTCTCGACTTTTTTGTTTGGTCCTATATGATGGCGAAGCTGAACGAATACAAGGTCAGCACTTTGGATCATTTCAAGACGGTAATTCTCAAAATCTGGGACGAAATGCCCATGCAGTCCGTGCGTGCCGCCTGCGACGCGTTCGAGAAACGTTTGAAGCTCGTTAAGGAGTACAAAGGGGGGTCATTCCAAGAGAAATGTTGTAAACGTTCCTTGTAAACATAGCTTTCAATAAAATAAATCCAAAAAATAAAAAAACATGTTTTCATTTTTTTAACAAATTTTGAAAGTGTATCCGAACTTATTGAACACCGTGTACCCACCATCCACCACAACACTATCTATGTTCCGTTTTAAATTCCCCCCCCCCCCTCCCATCTCTCCAGTTTTTTTTTCATGTGTTTGACACCTGAGAGGCCGACCACCAATACCGCCCACCCCCCCACACTATACGAGTCTCAATCTCCATATCCCTTTCACTTTCCCTCCCTCACCCTCAATCAATAACCCAACCCACTCCCCCCGAACCTCGTCAGCTTTTGTTGTATTCCCTCCACCCCCCTCGCCCTCGCCACCCCCCTGCACCCGGAATTTGGGTTGTCCCAGACCCCTAAGTGAAAAGGCCCCGTATAGCCAACCCACTCCAAAAATTTGGAGGGAGGATTAATTTCCGTGCGAAAATTAGCTGCGAAAGGTTTCATAGTGGTTTTCAACGAGAAGAGTTGCGAAATCAAAAGCTCTCAAAACAACGTTGTGGCCATCGGCGAGCCAATCGGTGGTCAGTATAAACTGACATTAGCGGAGCAGTGTATGGTGGTGACAAACGCAAACCATACGGACCGCTGTCAGCACACATGGCACCGGCGTTTCGGCCATCGCGAACGTCGTGAATACGATGCAGTTGAAAGAGCTGGGTAACCGGGTTGGAGGTGAAAGATTGCGGTCAGCGCATCGAATGTGAGTGCTGCATTCAAGGTAAATTGTCTCGTATACCACTTTCCTCCATCTTTGAGCGAAAATCGAAACTAGCAATGGATCTTATCCACAGAGATTTTTGTGGTCCTATGGAGAACGCCACTCCTAGTGGTAATAAATATTTCATTACCCCGAAAGATGACAATACACGCTTTTGTGTTTCTCCTGAAGACAAAGAATGAGGCGAAACAAAATATTAGGGAATATGTTCGGTGGACCGAGAACCTATTCAGAAGGAAGCCGAAAGTAATTAGATTAGGCGGCGAGTTTGTAGGAGAGAGTCTGCAACAGTTGTATCGAGATGAGGGGATTCAAATCCAGTTCTCCACTCCCTACTCCCCTCAACACATCGGAGTAGCGGAGCCGAAGAACAGATCTCTGCAGGAAATGGCTAACTGTATGCTGCTTGACGCAAAGCTTCCAAAGTGTTATTGGGGCGATACTTTCAGCAAACTACGTCCTGAATCGGTTGCCATCGATGAAACCCCATATAAGCTATCGAGAGGTACAGTTCCGGATTTGACTGATCGGAAAATATTTGGAAGCGGGGCCTACGTCCATGCCGCTGATGCTAAACGTAAGAAATTTGATTCAAAGGCAACAAAGCTGATATTAATAACTGGATTTAATCACCGTGGACGTGTACTATTTGTTTTTTGTTAGTTTTTATCGGTGACGTAGAAAATTAAAACAGCTATATATTTGCGTTACGCGTTTCGGCCTACTTTTCTTCAGCCATCATCAGACGCCTAGAATAATTCTTTATTATTTTAAGTCTACTTTACAGAATATTTGTCACTTACATAATGCTGGTTGCTACCTCACTACTTGTTACGTCAAACTATACTAGTATTTTTCCCCCATCTAACTAGTATACTAGTATAGTTTGACGTAACAAGTAGTGAGGTAGCAACCAGCATTATGTAAGTGACAAATATTCTGTAAAGTAGACTTAAAATAATAAAGAATTATTCTAGGCGTCTGATGATGGCTGAAGAAAAGTAGGCCGAAACGCGTAACGCAAATATATAGCTGTTTTAATTTTCTACGTCACCGATAAAAACCAACAAAAAACAAATAGTAAAGCTGATATTCATCGGTTATTCGGGTCAGCATAAGGGCTACCGATTCCTCGATCGTACCACGCACCGTATCGTTCGTTATCAGTCGTGATGCGAAATTTCTAGAGCTTTCTAGAATGGTGCCGAACAGCAGGAGGCATGACCGAATAGAATCCCCGCAGAAGACCAAGAAGAAGTGCCGATTCCGGTGATGGAGCCTACGCAAGTTGAATAAGAAGAAGAAGAAAACAATGCTGATTCGGAATAAAAATAATCAAAGTGAAGTGTCAGATGAAGATGAGCAGTCATTTTATGGCGATGCAAATGGATCGATTGAAAGTGACTTTCACGGTTTTGAGAACGATTCTGTCGAAGAAATGTCGAAGTGTTAAATAGAGTGGAGCGGCGAACCCGCGGAGTATTGCCGAAACGATACGATGACGTTGTGGTCGGACCAGTGACTCTTGATGAAGAGCCTCGTGATTGCAGAGAAGCGGTAGTGATCCCAGATTGGATGTGCGTATGCACGAAGAAATGAAAGCTCATACCGTGAACAAAACTTCGGAGCTTGTGTGACTACCTGCTGGAAAGAATCCTATTGGTGGGTATATACATTGAAACGAGACAGTGACGGTAGATTAGTCAAGCACACAGCTCGAATAGTTACAAGGATATACACAATTACCCGGAGTGGATTACACGGAAGTGTTCGCCCCAGTGACACGATGCGTGTACTCTTGGCGATTGCTGGACAGGAGCAGTTAGAGTAGAAGCAGTATGACGGAAAAACAGCTTACCTCAACGGCAAAATTGAGGAGGACCTGTGCATGGGTCAGCCCCCAGGATTCGCCAAGAAGGGGAAGGCAAACTTGGTATGCAGGCTTCGAAAGAGTATTTATAGATTGCATCAGTCGGCGAGGTGCTGGCATAAAGTCTTACATGCAGCGCTCGTTGAGTTGAAATTCGAACCGTGTGATTCGGATTCGTGCTTGTACATACGCCGTGGAAAACGTGTAGTGTATTTGCTGGTGTATGTGGACGATTTGATAATCAAAAGTGTCAGTGAGGAGGACATCGACGGCGTGTTCGTGAGCCTAGGCCAGAAATTCGGCATGACATTCGCCATTTTCTGGGCTACGAAATACGAAGATGGTTGTTACACGCTGACATTAAATTGAAAGTTTGATTCGGAAGTTCAAAATGGAAGATTCGCGACCGGTGAAGACCCCTTTGGATACAGGATACCGTTTGGAGAATCCGGACAGCAAACTGTTGAAAGAAACGTCGCTGTATCGTAGCTTGGTTGGTGCGCAATAATATCTTGCCGTGAACGCCAGACCCGACTTGTCCTTGAGTGTCGAGCTTTTGGGCAGAAAAGTGAGTCAGCCAAATAACATGGATTGGTCACCAGCAAAACGTCTTTTCAGTACCTAAAAGCTACGAAGGACTGGCGAATCCCGTACGGCTTGAAGAATAACTGGAATCTTGTTGGGTACACGGACTCAGACTGGGCGTTCGACTACAGGTTTCGTTTTCTTCTACGGTGATGGTGTAGTTAGTTGTGGGAGCAAGGCCTAAGGATCGGTTACACTTTCCTCTCTGGAGGCGGAATACAATGCGCTCACGTTGACGTGCCAGGGAACAATATAGTGGAGGCGTCTTCTGATCGAGCTTGGTTATCCGCAAACAGAACCAACAACAGTTCACGAAGATAATCAAGGATGTATTAGTTTCGCCAAGGCGGAGAGAGCAAGTGGTCGTAGTAAACACATCGACACGAAGCGGCATTTCGTTTGTGACCTGAACATCGTGAAACTTGTTTTCTGTCCAACTGATCAAATGGTCGCCGATGCTTTGACGAAGCCTGTTTGACCTACCATAATGAAGAAGTTTGTGAGACGTGTTGGATTGCAGCCTTGGGCAGATTCAGCACGCATCCAGGAGGAGTGTGGAAATAGGATGAGTACGGTGAATCAATCCTCTATTTGCTGAACTGTGGAGAGATGAAACATTGAATTTTGGTAACACTGTTCTTTTATATTCTTTTCTTCTATTCATCCTAACGAAAATGAATTCGATAGTAATAAAACGTGTTTCTGTTTTCTCTACATCTCGCGTTATTATTCTCGAGTGGTTCCTTTTTCCTCTGACTTCGATCGCATTCCGCGTATTTCTGCTGTTGTGTGGGTCCAACATGAAATACGTAGAAATGCTAGAAATCTTGTTAAGCCGCCCCGAGGTAGTTCTGTTTCGACGGTGAAAACTACCGGCCTATTGGTCATCAAAAGTAAGGATTGTGATAAACATAATAAGCTTAAATGTCGATGATGCACTTTAGAAGCATTGAAATACACATACAGGAGTGCCAAAAGATGTTACCTCATAGGTATAATACATAGTTTCAGAAGATCCAAAGCTGAGGTCAGAATTCGACCAAAATCCGGTCAGATTTTTTACTGAAAACCAGTTTGGATCTGGAAATTCTTGCGTTGATATTAGCCGGTATTAAAGGGGTGACAAAATGAGACTGTGATGCTGTACGCTTTACTACCAAGTAAATTTTGGGGAAAACACTTCAAGACGGCGGAAATATTTCGGAATAGTTTACCACCAGTGGTCTTCGACAAAGTTGTTGCTGAATAAATTTCTCGTAGGCGCAGGTAGAGCCGAAGAGGTAGGAGGATGAGAACTAATAATTTCCAAAGTGTTAGTCACTCGGCATATTGGGTAGGTCACACAGCTCTACTATAGTGTTACCTAACTACATATATTGCAGATGTGCCGATGTTTGCCTATCAAAGGGCCTGTTCGCAGTGCGAGTTCTCAACCAAATGAGCCTAAAATTTTATATTCGAGATGAATAAATTCTCGTTTCCGAAGTTCTTCTGTTGGCGAGGGAAACATTTAAGCCCTAGCTACAATGACGGAAAATCCGATTTGAATAACAGATAAGTTGTTCGTTCGATTTGTAAATGTGTGTATGAAGTCTAGGGGCTACGCGGTGAGGCAGCGCTACAACTGTCGTTGTAGCCGAGCCTTTACAAACGCCACCACTGCGAAACCACGAAGTCGACATGGCCCAAACACAATGTGGTCGGAAACGGAACGGCAACTTTGACAGTTGTTGCAAATTACTTCGATATTGCCAATTAGAATCGGTTTGGGTCTAGCCTGTTTTCTTTCCGACAAGCAGGCTTACTCAGATCGGGCTTGGCCGTTGCCGTTGCAGTTCAGCTTCTGTTATCATTGTGTTTGGGCCATAAAGGCTCGCACACAATCGATAAGTCGCGTTTGCGTGTTTTTAACAGTTTTCCCATAGGTTCACCGTGAAAGCGTAGATGCAATGAACATAAATAAACTGTAGCCAATGTAAGGGCATCTTCAACGGCGATCCAAATCGTGGATTGGATTTATTTTTTTAGACCAAACGCAAAAAAATCGCTGCACAGGTGTTGTAAATTTTGTTTTATACTGGATCTATTTTGTATCATTTTAAAACTGGTATATGTTTTGATCTATTCTTGCAGCAATTTGGAACAAGAAAAATACCGTTCCAAAACACTACACGCTACTTGATAATACCAATTATTGAGTAAAATTTGTAGTTTTTGTAACGGTATTTTTCTTGTTCCAAATTGCTGCAAGAATAGATCGAAACATATACCAGTTTTAAAATGATGCAAAATAGATCCAGTATAAAACAAAATTTACAACACCGGTGCAGCGATGTTTTTGCGTTTGGTCTAAAAAAATAAATCCAATCCACGATTTGGATCGCCGTTGAAAATGCCCTAAAAAATACTCAATATTATTGAGTATATTCTGAGGTATATTTGTGAGCCGAAAAGTAACCGTGTTTGCTGCGCGTGATGCTGGCGGCGGACAAAAAGTTGAGTTGCTCGCCTCAGATGCTGATAATTACCTCAAGTTGCTCCCGGTGCTAGTGAATATCCTTTTCGTTTCATTCCTAAATAACGAAGGCTTGTCTTAGTTTTTTTTCAGCCACTGCATTTTCCGAAAACCGCTGACTAGATCGGAATGCGGAGATTCCGAGATCTCGAATAGTATTTCGATTGCTCGGAAATGAAAACTAATAAAGTCTTCAAAGTAAGCAACAATCGGTTTATTGATAGATTGGTCATGATAAGCACTTGAAAATAGCTCATACAGAAATTTTGTAGAAGCCTCTTGCTGACTCTAGTTGTCGCATAATGTCTAGGAACACCACCGTTGGCATGCGGAAACGCAGAAAGTGCACCTCGTTTTCGCTAAAGTAGTCCTGGAATAGCTTCTGATGACCGGAACGTTAATCACGGTCGACGTTGGAGCGTCATCCAGGACGTGACCCTCTCCGTTTCGACTCTTGTTTATCCGCTGCCAAACTATAAATCAGCATTATCTAATATCGTTTTAATGAAATGCATGCATTCACACACTCACCTTCAGCCAAACGAAAGAACAAGTATTCCTTGTCGTCAGCTAACGACACACTATTGGCGTCAAAAGTTATTTGGTCAAACCAATCAATGGAAAAATGTTTGTGAAAAATCTGCGATCTCCTAAAAAAAAACTTCTGATCTCTGATGTTGAATGATCGACAGGATGACAGGTATTGGCGGGTTTAACAACAAGAAATACAACACCGGTGCGGGGAACGCAAAGTTGGTCTATTTTAGCTAGTTCTATTCAAGTTTCGCTGATGCAAATCAGGTATAAAGTAGATCTAAAAATAGACCGCCGCTGAAGATGCCCTAACACTATGGAATTTACTCTGACCGTACTCCGTTGTTTATCTCCTCTTGTTCCGCTGTGATAATCGGGTTGCCATTCGTTTCCCCACATCTCCCGCATCGCATATGGACGATGTGTGAACAGTGCGATTACCGTTGACGTATCTCAGTTAGATTGGGCATCAAAAGTATGTCAACTTTGTGCTCCCACAGCACTAACCCCGTGAGTTATCGTTCGAGGAAATTATTGAAGAAGCCCAAATCACTGCGCAGCATTCAAATCTGAGGGTTCTGCATGCAGTGTGTGAGCTTCTAAGCCTCCAAAAACGACGCAAAGCAAGATGTCGATCTTAACAAAATCACAGCGTATCAGTTCAAAGGCCTGATTTTCATCTATGGGTGAAAATCTTCGAAGGACGTTCACATTCGAACGAGACTCCTTTCCGAAGTTTGAAGCCAACGTTGAGGTTGACAGACCATTGAAATCACTCATCGCGGGCGGAGTGCCAACGCCTTCGAAACCTCAATCACGATAATACCTTGGAACGGAAGAAATTTATGAGTATAATATATCCAGTAAAGCTTCGGGTATCCAGTTCCAGACAAGAGAAGAAAATGAAGTTTGAATCTCTTGACTTACTGTCCATAACCGGAAGAAGAGCGTGAACGGCATAGTTTCTATCAAACGGGTTTTAGGCAAATTGTATCAATTTATTATTTCTGGAATCGTACTATTCTAACTGTGGGACATCCTGTCTTATACAATTCACTACTAGTTCAACATTGCTGAGAATCAGATTGAGTAAGTAAGGTCTGTATCCACATTAATCCGGACACCTTCAAATCATTGTTACTTTTGAAATATTGCACGTAGGAATGAAAAATTTCACTGTGCTATAGCTGAGAGTCTATGATGAAAAAAACTATGATTGATGTTTACATTTCATGTTTAGTATTCAAGATGGCGACGAAAGAAAAACAAGTGCGCGAGCGAATTTTGTACGGGCGTACGGCAAATCCTGACTTGTCAATACGGGACCTTGCAAAAACATTGGATTTGCCTAAATCCACTGTTCACGATGTGCTCAAATCATTTTCGGAACGTTTGACGGTGGAGAGGAAACCGAGAAGTGACAAAAACATTGGACGCGCTGATCCTGTCATGGACCGAAAGGTGAAAAGGATATTAACGAAAAACCCAAATCTCTCCATTCGAACGATGGCTCGTAAAATAGGGATGTCGCCTGGTTTTGTCCAAAAATCAAAACAACGTTTGGGACTTAAGTCGTATAAAGTAAAAACAGTTCCAAATCGCAACGACAAACAGAACTTGGCAGCAAAATCACGGGCTCGACGTTTGTACTGCGAATATTTGACGAAGTTTTCATGCGTTGTTATGGACGATGAAACTTATGTCCTGGAGGATTTCAAGCAGCTTCCAGGGCTGGCTTTTTATTCTGCTATGGCCAGAAATGCTACAGCTGAGCATTTCAGAACGAAGAAGGCATCGAAATTTCCCAAGAAATACCTTGTGTGGCAAGCAATTTGCACGTGTGGCAAAAAGAGTAAATCTTTCGTCACTACAGTCACAATCAACAAGGAGATCTATCAGAAAGAGTGTCTGCAGAAGCGATTGCTACCCTTCATCAAAAGTCACAAAGAAAAACCTTTGTTCTGGCCCGATTTGGCATCATGCCACTATGCTAAAACTGTGATGGAGTGGTACCAAGCAAATCAAGTGAACATTGTACCAAAAACCTCAAAACCGCCAAATTGCCCAGAGCTACGACCAATCGAGAGATATTGGGCTCTGATGAAGCGGAAGCTTTCTGGAAAGAAGCAAGGAATCAAAGACATCAAACACTTCCAGCAAATTTGGACAAAGACGGCTTCTACGATTTCGGAAGAGTCTGTACAAACCCTAATGGACGGAGTTAAGCGCAAAGCTCGAAAATTTTATGCAAATACCGAATAACTATGTTTTGTCTTCACGAATTGTTAAAACACATCCCATGAATCTGAAATAAACAACTACGACGGAAATATAATGCGAAATTTATGTTTTATTCATGTTTTGAGGTATCCAGATTATTGCGGATACAGACCTTATAAAGATACTTTTCCAGACATGTTCCCGAATGGTGTCGAGCACTGACAGCAGATGCTTGCAACTCTATGTGAAGCCGATATGTTTTCAGCAATCTTGATAAAAGTCATGCTCAAAAGCCTGAATTTTCAGGAAATATAACATTGACATCCTATAAGACAACAAACGTAACAAGAAGAAAAAAAGTTTGATCTTCAAAATGCGTTGATATTCATTTATGTAAACAGGTTCATTTCAATATGAATATCTAAATGTCAGAAATAAAATTCAATAATTCATAATTACCCGTCGGGATCGGAAAATATGAAATTAAGATTCTTATAGCACCCACAGCCGGGACCACACTAAGGAATAAAGCGATCTCAAGACACAATTCAGCTTCAGTATTCAGCAAATCCTTATCTTCACAAGAATCAATCATAACCAACAGACGTACGATAAATATCTTCCTTTACACATTCCACAAACCTGCCATTCACACAATTCTCGCAACACTTACTCGAACAGCACTCCGGCCTCGTCCCGGTTGATCCGCTCCCCGGACAGCACGTGCAGAAATGCATTGGAAAAGCACGCGAAGAACACATTCGGACACATCACAAACCCACCATCCTTCTCCATGAATTCGCTCTCGTGTGCGTGCTTCGGCCCATACCGGAGCATCTCGAGCAGCGTGAGAATTTCCGAATTGGTTTCCGCTTCCAGTTCGTCGAACCTCCGGCCGAACCCGTAGTCGCGCATATAGCGCAGAATGAACCGTCTCTGTTCCTTCCAGTCCGGACCTTCGGTGAAAAAGATGCCCCTTCGCTGGAAGTTCTTCTCGCGCATCCGGGCCAGGAATAGATTCGGACGGCCATCGAACTCCACTCGATTCAGCACTTCCTTCACGATGGCCAAATCGTTCACGATAATCGTTGGAAAGCTGCCCAGATAAACTCCGAGGATTTTGGTTTTGTAGAACTCGCACAACTTGGTGGCAGCCTTGTGGATGTGCCAATAGTTGATCATCAACATGATGGCATAGCCGCCTAAGAACGGAATTCGCGGCGGTCCACTGGGGAAATTTTTCGGTCTCTCAAATAGGAACTTGCAGCACCGGAAGGCGATCAAACCGACCGTTACCAACCACAGAAAGACGGTCGGTGTTACAAACATTTTTTGGTTTTTATAAACACTGCGGAAGTCTAGCACCGACTGAACGCCACAACATTGATGCTAGGTAACTTTATAATCTCGAGGCGTGCCGATCGAGCCCAGAAGTGTCTGATAAGCCAGTGGGGACAGTAGATTTTTTTTCCCTTCAAAGCGCTCACTCTCTTCTGCAGTCAACCAGTGTGTACCATGATGCATTGCAATCGAAGACGGTTGTTTACGTTCGAGAGACAGAAGAACTTTCTATCTTGTCCGTCGCTATCTAATGGAAGCGAGTCAGTATTGGTGCACGTAAACTACGCGTTTCCGACTGGCTGTCATCCCGAAAAATAGAAGAGATGCCGAAAGGAAACGTAAACATGTTGATTTCTGCATCCGAACGGTTTTCCCCACGTGAGGCCACAGCTGATCTGATGAGGAATAGTTGCCCTTTGATATGATGCCAAACTGGTTTGGGGCTGGAGGTTGGAATCTATACCGGACAACTAACGAATAGAAACTAGCCCTTGATGATTGATTTATTGCTCGGATTAAGAGGGCCTTGCCTAAGATTTAATGTACATTGATGTAGGTAGTTGTCTGTCTGTCTAAGGCGATTGTCATTGGCGTGACTAGGAGGTTGGAGGAGGGCTTGTCTTTTCACAAAACGAAGTATTTCGTTAAACAATGTCAAGAAATTTGAAATATAGTGGATTAGCGGATTTTAGTTTTGAAACAAAAACCTGAACCGCAATTGAAGCACTTCTAAAATTACGACAAAGCTGAAATTTTTAGTGTCCCACCAATTTGAATACAATCATGGGCTTTATTTTGTTACGATCGAGGCTTCACTGAACGAATTTGACGTAGGACTACGTCTTTGTTTTCTATACTGGGGTACAATTTAAAAAAATCGAATTGCGACCGTTACGAAAAGTGGTCAGGTTTTAAGCGTTAATATGTCAGTCGTTTCTCCTATGATTTTCAAATTATTTGCACAAATCGACTGGACATATTCCTACGCATTGTTTCCAATATTTAAAACTATTGATTTTTAAACCTAAAACTATTGAAATGACGAAAATATAAGGTGATGTCTTATAATTACGTTTTGCAGAGTAAATTTACTAAATGCACAGTATTTTTTCCTATCACAGGCTTCAAATGTAAGTAAGGGAGGTCGCATATGCAGCAATGAACGATATATAATGGGTACATCTTCGCCAATTCCTTCATTTGTTCAGCAGTAACGAGGCTGCGCGGAGCGGCAATTAGCCAGTGTTGAATTGCAAGGGTGGCGAGCAATCATTGGCCAATTAGCTGATGCCTCATTCGCCTTTAGCTAGGCAGCCATTGGTTATGCAGTCGTGTGATGGACAGTCGGTTAACCAAGCCAGTGGTGAATTTGTAGCCAGCCAGTTGGCGCAACCACGAGGTGCTTGTGTTCAAACAAGTTGGCAGCCATCATTCGGTAAGGCGCTACGTTGAGTGATATGAACGGTATAAGCCAGCCACCATGATCATCGCTAATGTGTGTGGAAAATGCATTAGCTAGCAACATTAGCATGACCAGTTACTAGTAATTAGTAGATAATTGATGTTGCAAATATGACTCTAGTATTCTGGCTAAGGAATTGTCGCACAATATTAATAAAGATGTGAATGGGCCAAACGACCGGTCCAAAGAAGATCGATCAAACATGGATAATTGAAAACCCGTCCTTTTTAGGATGACCAATTTGATTTTTCCAACTGAAGAGTTTGTTTGATTGGATTTTGTCTACCATACCGATCTAAATTCTTGTCAATTGGCAGCCTGCGGTGGCCGAACTTGTTTCAGCTTTCCTTTCGTCGCATACTTTAAATCTTGTGTACAATTTACAACGGTCTCTATATTATTTCGAAGCGCAAACTGATGGCAACAGCAGCATACCAAATAGAAATTTTACAAATGGCTACCGTCACGAAATATTGAAAAAAAAAAACATTTTAACATTCATTAGACATTGCTACGTATTCCTACGTCAACTTGGCGTACAACCCCAGTGGGCTGTCGCTTGTAGTTTTTTGTTTAGTTTTGTATTAGATAATTGTGCTTGGGGAGAAAAAGAAAATATTCGTCCATTGGGAATTATTTTTTTTTCTGTCGTAGGTGTTTGTCGATGGTGGTGCAAGAATTTGTTTACTTCATTGTCGATCTGTAATTGTGAAAAAGAGTCGCTTTCGATTAGTTTATTTAACACAGCTTTTGTGGTTTGCACTGCCCTTTCTGCAAGCCCATTGCTAGCAGGGTGACAGGGTGGAGAACGAATGTGTTCAATGTTTCGTGATTCACATTATTTCTAAATTGGAAACTATTGCATGGAGGCCCGTTGTCACTAACTAGAACTGCTGCAAACCCAAATACAGCGAAAATATTATCGTGTTCTTGCGCAACAATTTCTGCATTAGTTTTACTCATTTTGCGTACTTCAATCCATCTTGAGTATGCATCAACCAATATTAAAAAGGTACGATTAAATTTATGAAAGAAGTCTATATAAATTCTTTCGAATGATTTTGTTGCTACTGGCCAATTTACATAGACTCTAGGAGATCTATCTATTCCTAGAATTTGACATTTTTTACACGAACTGACGTATATTTCAATATCTGGGACGGATTTGGTCCCAATGGAAAAATCGTCTGGCGATTTGCTTAATTTTATGAATTCCTCTATGGTTCGAATGTAATAATTAAAGTGTAGGTAATTTTAAAGCATTGGGTATGACTATTCTATCCCTAAAAAATTGAACATATTTTATTTCTGTAGATATGAGGGGGGCGTTTGCAGATTCAGGCCTTATAACTTTCGCATTAATATTTACGGTTCTATCCTGAACTAAGTAATTCAAGTTATTAAAAGAAATTTATTGGCTTTCTATAAAATCCGCTTTACTTAAATATTGAATAAAGGGTTATCTTGATAAACAATCAGCTAAATAATTTTTTTTCCAGCCGTATGAGTGATAGTGAAATCAAAAATAGACAGTCTTAAAAATATCTTTGCAATCTAGTGGCAATTACTGCAGGTCCACCCTTTTTACTGTTAAAATTACAGCGATATAATTGTGAAAAGCTATTAATGTCAACCACAAATGTTCGCAAGTATTTCCAGCGATCAGGAAATCCTTTTACAATTCAAATAACAGAAACCCGTATAAGGACATTATCAAAAGACAAGCCAATATACGATCCTGCCCGCTACAGAGCCAATGCGGCTCCAACACTATTGGAACCGCCACCTTAGTTTTGGGCTGACCAAGGATATCCCCAATCAGGGAAATCGAGAAAATTTCCAAACCGAAAAAATCTTGGACCGGCCCTAGTCAAACTTTTACTTTCAACCACAACAGAATTGACAAGGAATTCCCCGACAATCAGCCAGAAAACCCACTACTATTTCAGGGTATCTTCTTAAGCATCAAAGGCCATTTTTTTTCTAAATCCAAAGTCTTTATACCTGTATTCCGCGCGAGAGGCTCAAACTTTTGTAGACTACTTTCTTTATTTTTTTTTAAACTACCACAGTATGAAAAAAATTTCCATCATCATCACCGTGACGTACAAAATAGTTTGTAGTGTTGATAAAAGTGAAAAGAATAAGTATGAAAAAACAAAATAGCCAACTCTTTGTAATCCGTTTGTAAAGAACCTCGTCAAATACAATCTTCATTTTTAAAAACAAAAAAAAAAGCAACATAGGTTTCCCCGGGGACGTTCCGGTGGTTCTGGGAGTGGCCAATATGGTCAAGGATCCACTTTAAGTTTATAATAAGGTTTCTGATGAAAAACCAAGAAGAAAGAGCTGTCGCATGGCATGTTTTGAGTAGAATAAAGAGTTAGCCGCATCCAGGACCCTTCATCAGAACCTGTTTCACGGATATGGCCATATCTCGGTCAATTTAAGGCCGATTCCTGTAATCAACATTTAATTCGCTTGGGAAAAGTCTTTACGTGTGTGAAAAAAATTGTTTGACAACGGTATCTTTTACAAATCTCATCACAAATTCAACATGTGAGATTGCCTCTCCGGAAACCCAGAACAACTCCGGTATCCGGGGGCCGTGGCCAATTATGTTACCGAGATATAAAAATAGATTAATTTCCCAGTCAAATGCTTCTTGGTGAAATCAAATCGGATAATATTTCATGACGTAAGAGCACTACAAAGTGGATCAAAAATTTGCCTGTCCCAATCATTTTGTCTATCCCCTGTATATATTCGTAATTTAGCTGATCACCCACTCCTCAAAAGACCTAAGATGTTGCAGCTTCTGTAGAATTAAGATCTAGTAAGATTAGTATTGGGTCCTCCCTTAGCTCAGTCGGTAAAGGCGCGGCTACAAAGCAACACCATGCTGGAGGTGGCTGGGTTCGATTCCCAGTCTGGTCTAGGAATTTTTCGTTAAGGAAAATTTCTCGACTCCCTGGGCATAGCGTATGATTGTACTTGCCACACAATCATACTAATACAAAAAATGGTACTTGGCATCGAAAGCTCTCAATTAATAACTGTGGAAGTGCGTTTAGAACACTACGTTGAGAGCAAGCAATAAGCTAATTGTGAAAGCAATAAGCTTGAAATGCTAAAAGAAGAAGAAGAAGATTAGTATTTGTATTCACAATAATATATGGAAAATATACAATGTGATTTACCGGTACACGATCTTCAGTCGCACCCCCTCAATTGACTAACGTTTGCATTTAAAAAAATGGACAAAAATTGCCGATTTTTCATGGGTTTACCTTCACCGGCACTGACGAAACTACCCATGCAGTATTAATCATAGTAACCCATGAGTCAGCAGACAAAATTTGACAGCTCTATCAGTCGAACTCTAACTGTGATGGCAAAAACAGTGAAGCAACTCCGTTCAGAAGTGTGTGCGTTCAAAGAACGGCACCCCGCCGCGTCGCAAACGGACATCGTGCGGCACTTTGTGGACGCCTGATACGCCCGTTCCTGCATCTACAACATCTGGGCACTATTAGACAACAATCAGAGACAACAATTGGCCGGGAGGTCAGTTCAACCGGCCAAACAGTGAAAAAGTACCTGGCGAACATGAACATACATGTCAGGAAGCGGAAGTCGCGTCCACTGGTTTCGGAGCTGCAGGCAATGACGCAGCGGCAGCGGCTGAATAAGATGGTCAACTCGATTTTCCCAGCGACGAGGCGGTGGTGATGGACGACGAGACCTATCTCACCCTGGATGGCAACAACTGGCAGGGCACTTCGTATTTTACTTTCCCCACGAAGGAAGTGAGCTCCGAAGTGAAGTTCATTTCACACACCAAGTTCCCCAAGAAGGTGCTGCTGTGGCTGACAATCAGCGAGAAGGGGATGTCAAAGCCACTCTTCTTTCGCTCCGGACTGGCCGTGAACGGAGAAAATTTTAGTACAAAATGCCTGCCGGAAGTTGCGTCGTTCATTGTCAAATTGACAACATTGCCCAGGCTACGCCAACCAGCGTCTCCATGTTTCAGCTGGCATTCTTTTGTGATCATATGACTTGTGGAGGCGTTACGTAGGAACTTGTTAGGACCAGAGGTCGGTCGCACCCTCCTTCGAGGTTGTCAACTCAGCCCCATATGGCTGAGAGCGCGCCTCACCAATATCTTGGTGTTGTCTCGCGATTTTGTAGGCCACCTCACTTCCGTGTAGGCCACCCGCTCAAATATCACGAGATGTTGCCTTTTTTTCATTCTTCGTGCTCAAAATAAACACAAGAGCAAAACTCAAGCACTTCACTCATCAACGCAGCGTTCTTCCTGCGAACTACTCCCGGAAGGAACTCACGAACTTTTTCTCCACCGGTGAAAAATCCCCTGCTTAGCATCCTGCTATGCGCATCGATCGCCAAATCTAGTTCGCCTGTCATCCGCCTACGATCCGGATTATTTTTACGCACTTTTCATTTTCCCACTACACTACGTGAACTCGGCCACCGAAACATTTAAAACAACCCAAAGCACGAAAAATCGGAACTAAATTTAAAATTTTGACGGGAATTTTTTTTTCGATTGCCGTTTGAAGTCAAGAGATGGCTTGAGAGAGGCTCCTTATTCTAGCAATCTGCGCCCATTGAAAGCTCCCTCAAGGTGGGACCTGACTCCACCTATATTGACCGGTCATCGGCATTTAGATGGCTTTTATGTATTTCGATGAAATTGGGTCAGCAGTGAATCAAAGAAAAAGGGAAATGAAAGAAACGCCTTTAGATGTGGATTCAGTTGCTTAGCAAACACGTGTGTTGGTAATAGACTTTGCCCTGGCATCAGATTATCACTTGAACAGCAAGCTATGACATATTTTTCTATTTCAAGTGAGAATAAATCCCATCGCTGCCCGGTTGAAACTGCTTTCCTTTGTTTTCGTTTTCGTTTGTTATTGTGCGGTAGATAATTTTGAAGCATTTATTTTTATTGTGACATGTTCTAAGGACCAGTAGTTTAGAGGCCATCACTTTTAAAATTAGGAAATGAAATTCATCTGAGCTGTTCTGGATTCAGTGCACGCTCCTGGAGTTATCATTCCACTCGAGTGGACTTTGAAGTACGAGCTTTTACAAACAAAATAACCGGCATTGAATATCTGAGACAATACAAACGTCGAACGAATGGTGAAGTGTCAACCACTTGAAAGTTACCTCAAGGTGCAATTAATGAATCGGACAAACTTATTTTAAAAAATGACCTTCGTTGACAATTTTCTCGGTCCATCGTATGCATTTCGGTAAACAGTAACCACTCCACCCAAAGTAAGGTTAAATATAATCTTTATTCTGTTGTTCCAGCGATAGATTGGTAAAATAGACTTTTCATTACACATTAATTAGTACATGTTATCATTACACGAATTGAAGCGTGATGTTAAAGAGTTGCCTCGGCGGATGAAAAGGTGCTTGATTGTTGTGCTGTCGTGCGTTGCTATACTAAGTTATATACTCGATCTGTCCGGAGACTTTCCCACTTCCTGCAGCGAACAATACAACTCTAACGACGACTCGCAAACTTTAGTCGGAAATCGGGCGTTGTCCGTATGACGCCTGTGATGCGTGCCTTCAGGTTCGGAGCAGAGCATCCGTTTGGCAGATGGAAAGTGAAGTTTTGAACCAACGCTGTAACGGACAGGAAGAGAGCATTTCTGGCAAACTGTTCACCGGCACAGACACGTTTTCCAGCTCCAAACGGCATCGATTGATCTTGATCGAGCGCTAGCTTTCCATCCTGATCGAGGAATCGCTCGGGCATGAATATGTTCGGGTCACGGAAAAGCTCCGGCTGGTGGTGGATGAAATCTAGCGAGTTGACAATAACGGTTCCCTTAGGAATTTGATAACCCTGGAGTTCAGTATCTTTCACAGCGACGTGCGGTAAATCTGAGGGGACCAAGGTATCAATGCGGAGTCCTTCCCGGATGACTGCTTCACAATACGGGAGATCTGTTCGATCGTCCATCGTGGGGAGGCGGTTCGTTCCAACGATATCGTTCAACTCACGATACATTTTGGTCTGCGCCTCTGTGTTCTGGATGAGACGTTCCAATATCAAACAAATTTTAGCCGGGATGGCCGAAAACGGCGGAACGAGGAAATCGGCACAACCCATTACCAACTGGTCATCTGAAGAAAAAAAAAACAAAGTAGTTATTAAATGCTAGGGCTACGCTATGACAAACTCACATTGAAATCCGAACTCATCTTTTCCAGTGGAAGCACCATCGCTACCGCTGGCTCTCATCTCCTTGATGTAGGCATCCACGAGACAGCGCATATCATTTTCGTCGTAAGTCTTCTCGCACTTTTGCGCCAAACTGAGTATGACTGAATTTGCATGTTGATTAACTTTCCGCAGCAAGTTGTACTTCGAAGTCCCCGGGAACAAGTGCCGAATCCACGGAATGTAGCTTAGCATCATTCCGTAGTCATCTCCGTTGCGGTGGAAGGCTATGGCACTCTTACCGACTCTGTAAAACAATGACTAATTATTGGTACAGGATTATGAAAAAAATAATCAAACGCTTACTCAAATAGCACGCTTTGATCTTCTCGAGGCAATCGGACGCCGACGAGCATCTTCAATAGCACGTTGGAGAAGGCCGCAAAGAATACGGTGGGACAGAGTGCGAATCCGGACTTGTCGACCAGTGCCTTCTCGTGATCGTACTTCGGTCCATCGCGCAGAAGACTGATCACATCTTCCAATCCGGCCTGGATGTCCGCTTCCGCCTCGGGACTACGCCGTCCAAATCCAAAGTGGTGCAAGGTTTTTAGGAAAAATCGACGCTGCTCACGCCAGCTGTCACCGTCGGTGAAGAAGATTCCTACGAACGAGATTGAATGGAAATTACCTTGTAAATTTATTCGGTTCGTTTTGTTGTTTGTTTACAAAATCGGTCAAACCAGCCGGTTTGTTCTGGATTCATGCAACTCGTGATGTTTTGATTGACATTCGTGTAATCTGTTTAAGAAGGTTATCAAAAGGTTCGTTGTTTATATTTCATAAGTACAGTTTCTTGCATGAATCGTTTATAGATAGCTTCCTAAACAAGCTAGAAGTGCTCTTGCAATGATTTGAACCTAAGTAGTATCTACTTGCTTTTATCAGTAGCCACCGGCTACTTGAATCGGTAACCGGTGATTCTAAGCATCCATTTGTGCATTCATAAGAAGCTTACAGAAACGTGTCAACGTTGATTAATTTGACGACTAAACGAGCGGAACATAATCCGATCAAGAAAGTGGTTCTTCTCGAAGCGAGCACGCCTTCCTACGTCTACAAAGCGAAAGCCTACTGAGTGAAAATGGAAGCGTTCAACGAAAATGCTTTTAAACATCATAACGATGATCATCGGATTATTGTCTCAAATTGATATCGGGGTGGATGCGGATTTGGCGATAAATTCCCTAGAACAATTTTGCATTGTCAATCGTTGAAGAGTAGGGCAGAGATGGCAGAGCCGGTAGCAGGTATCTTTTTAGAAACTCGGTCACTATTTCAATACTAGCCTCTGAAAATATGTCTATATTTTCAATGAGAAGCAATTATCTACCGAATGAGAAAACGACTCGACTTGACCCACTCCGATTTGAATGAAACTTTGCACGTAGTTTCGGTACAACACTTTCATTTTCATTTTCATTTTGCAGCGTTTGGTGGGGCAATGAGAGCGCAAGTCAATCCAAAGCCGAGGGTTAGGGAGGGGTAATGGCGAACTGGTCTATGCGGACTACTTGAACGCCATGGGAGGTGATAAGGATTAGGTTGGGGTAAGGGGTTTGTAGTGTTTTTTGGATTGAGATGGCCGCGTTGCTACAAAATGATCTGAAATGTTTAATTTGTTTGTGATTTGAAACTAGTAGTGACTGTAATATAACTTTTTCATCTTAAGTATGATGAATGTTTTTGATAGTTTGACAGTTTTGATTTCGCATATACTTATCTTTGTGTGCTGTCTTTGATTTTTTCGAGGATGCTTCACATGTACTTTTTCTTGAAATAGATATGATCACTTCCTTGTCAAAACCGCATGTATCCTAGGGCTGAGCAGGTCCTTCGCACTTCAATCGATCCATTTCACAGCCGTTCTCGATCATGAAATCAATAAGAAAATAAGAGCGAAGAGGGTGTTAGTGTTTCATAGTATGCAGGGCGTAGGTGAGAGATTATTGGTGATATTTTCACGACGATATTTTCGTTTCTCTGACTAAGAATTCCGAATTCCTAACCTAACAAAACCTGAACAGCATAAACCAGAAGTAATGATGTTTGAATCAAAAAGGATTTAAAAAAAAAAATACTGGATTAAATTTAGACAACAACATTTTAAATTCTAGCCTAGCTTTGGATCTAGTAACCATCCCCATCCCAAACTTAACAATATTTCAAATCACTGACTAACTAATCTGACACTTGGAAAAGAACAGTTCTATTTGCTATCTAGTTTCTTTTTTTCTATTTATTTATTATCTGGTATGGGGGACACATGCTATAAACTACATGGAAAGGTAACGATAAAATAAGAAGAAAGACTAGCAACCCCCATCCAACCCCAACCACCTCCATCGCCCGTCCCGACAGACACGCGCATCCCGTCCACAATGCGCAGACCCCCCCAGTGCCATGCACTAATACTCGAGAGTCGATATTAGTACACGAGACTGAAGAAGTCCGCACACCGTAGACGAAACACGCGTATCCGTCAAGACAAGCAACAAATGTAGCTGAGATCAAACGGAAACTACCAATTCCTCCTCTAATTTTCCAGTTACCGGTATTCCACTAAAAAGCTCACACTTTCCAGGATTCATACATGGAAAGGTTCATTCTATTGTTCCAATGGTGTTCCCTAAGCGGGCCCTCCGCGTCCTATCTCTAATATACATGCTTGTCGTCGTCAGTCTCAAGTAACACTTGTCTATGACTAGGTGCTTCATTTCGAACAGTCAGATAATTACCCTGATCAAAATATTCACCCCTTTCGAAAATATTGCAATTACATTTAGTTATTATACCATGAGCAAACAGGTATTTCGGTTATTCATTCCATAAAAAAAATGGATGAGTAACAACATAAGTTGTCAATAAAATGAAAAGTGTACTTTTAGTCGTTTCCCTTAGATTGATAGTAAGAAGTCTAAGAGTGAATTGCGGCATAGCCCGCTAGTATCACACCTGATGTTAGTGCCTTTATATAAACGTTCTACGACGTGACAGTGAAATAAATGATAAGAAAATGTGATACTTTCACTACTGGTCAAATTCTTGGTCTCACATGCAAGTTTATAGCATGAGATAAGCCCTCTCACCGTCGACAAGGTGACAAATTTGACCTACGAGAGGGTCTTTACTTTAAACACTTATTCTTGAGCAGAAATTGAAATGGAATCGAAATTACACTGAAATGGAACCGAAACGGAATCGAAATTAAATTGAAATGGATGCAAAACGGATTCGAAACGGAACCGGAATAGAACCGAAATGGAATTGTAATGGAATTGAAATGGAATCGAAACGAAACCAAAGTGGACCCGAAATAGAACCGAAATGGAGACGAAACGGAATCGAAACGAAACCGATATGGAGCTGAACCAGAAGTGAAATGGAACTACTGTGATTAACACCCCTCTTCTATAGTAAGTCAAACACTAGACCCTCACTGAGCGGACCCTCCGCACTGTTGCTAAAATAAACTACTTGGAAAGGTTAAATCTACTACACGTGTTTCCTAAGCGGGCCCTCCGCGTCCTATCTCTAATAAACATGCTTGTCATCGTCAGTATAAAGTAACACTTTTCTGTGGCTTTGTGCTTCATTTCGAACAGTCAGATATTTACCATGATCAAAACATTCACCCTTTTCGAAAATTTTGCAATTACTTTCACTTATTACACCATGGGTAAACCAGGCATTTTGGTTATTCATTCCATGAAACAAATGGATAAACAACAACATAAGTTGCCACGAAAATGAAAAGTGTGCTTTTAGTCGTTTCCCTTTGATTGAAAGTAAAAAGTCTAAGAGTGAATTGCGGCCAGTATCACACCTGATGTTAGTGCCTTTATATAAACGTTCTACGACGAGGCAGTGAAATAAATGTGCAGAATATGTGATACTTTCACTACTGGTCAAATTCTTGGTCTCACATACATGTTTATAGCATGAGATAAGCCCTCTCACCATCGACAAGGTGACAAATTTGACCCGCGAGAGGGAAAAACTAAGGCTGGGCTTCGAACGTTCAAGGTACAAAAGGCCCCTAATCGCGACGAGAAGCAGAACAAGTCCGCCAAAACCCGTGCCAGGAAGTTGTACCTCAACATGCTGACGAAAGTTGAATGCTGCATCATGGACGACGAAACATATGTGAAGGCCGACTTCAAACAGATCCCCGGCAACCTGTTTTCACGGCCAAGGATAAGTTCAGCGTTCCGGAGCATGTCCGCACTCAGAAGATGTCCAAATTTGCGAAGAAATTCCTGGTTTGGCAAGCCATCTGCACGTGCGGGAAGCGGAGTGCACCTTTCGTGACCCAGGACACGATGAACGGACAGGTGTACATAAAAGAGTGCCTCCAGAAGCGGCTGCTTCCTCTCCTGAAGGCCCACAACGTCCCAACAATCTTCTGGCCGGATTTTGCCTCATGCCACTACTCCAAGGACGTGCTGAAGTGGTATGCGGACAATAAGGTCAATTTCGTGCCGAAAATGTTCAACCCTCCCAACACTCCGGAGCTCCGCCCCATCGGGAAGTACTGGGCGATTATGAAGCAGCACCTTCTTAAACGACCTAAGGTAGTGAAGACAGTCGAGGAACTGAAGAAAGTATGGGTTTACATGCAAAAAACCGGTTGATTCACAGGTTGTGCAGAATCTTATGGCCGGGGTTAAGGCCAAGGTGCGAGCATTTGCGTATGGACTGTAAATAAAATACGAGTAAAATGGTAAAATGAAGTTTAATAGTTATTTCTCAATCCCTGAAAATTTGATGGCAATCGGATGAAAACTCGAATTTTGCGAATCAATTGTGTGTGTGGCAATTTCATCGTGGACACCCTTTATCATGTTCGAGAATCAAAACATTGTTCGTGATAGGGAATTTCCCAGAACACAACATTCTTTAAAATTGTTCAACGCCGATTGATGAATACGTACGCGAAATATATTCTTCTCGTATTTGTAACATTTTGAATACTTGTTTGAATAATATGGCAGTCGTAAAACCACTAGTTGAAGAGCAAAAATCTCAAAAATAAATCAATCAAGAAATGATCGAGTTATTGGCGTCCGGCGTTTCAAATTTTCGCGACGGTAGCCATTTGTAAATTGTACACAATGGTCTAGGTATGCAACGAAGTGAACACTAAAATTGGTTTTAGCCACCGCTGTCTGCCAATTGGTAAGAGCTGGGGAAGAAATGTTAGACAAATTCAAATCAAACAAACTCTCTCAACATTGAATTGGTCGTCCTGAAAAGGACGAATTTGAAATGGTTTACATTTGAATTAAAACCTTCTCGGTCTAGTTAGCCTCGGTCTAAATTTAGCCTGCAAAACAAAATTATGAGACATCGCCTTTTATTTTCGTTATTTTCAATAGTTTAAAATTGTTAACGGATAATGTTTGATTGTTGAATTGATATGCGGGAAAATTTCCATCCGATTGATGTAATCATCTTGAAAATCTATCGAGCATTTATTGTGTTATGAGCGTTTAATTTGTAACGATATTTCGAGACGGTTGTTTATTCTTAGATTTTCAATTGACGACGTAGTCTACACACTTAGATTTTTTTACAGAAATCTGTAAAAGTTTACCGAATTCTCAACAGCTGAACGTTCGGTAATCCAATTTAACGGATTTCGGTAAAATTTTACCGAAATCCGGTAATTTTTTTACAGATAACTGTAAAATTTCATTTGATGGCCCAGCGCGCGTGGGTCTACCGAGTGAAAAACTCTGTGTGTACGCCAAAAAGCTCAGTTAGAAGTAGATAATTAGAATGAGAAATACATGTGTTTTGTAAATGATAATTTAAACTCCCCACCCTTTCTTCCCATCCATAAAATGATTATTCCCTTTTACCTCGAGACGGCCGCGAGTAATCGGTTCTTCCGCCTTTTAAGTTTATTTTTAAGATCATTAATGTAGGGTAACGGGATGTAATGTTAGCCTATCACCTTCGTTCGGCCTATGTACCAAACATGCCATTAATTTAGCGATAATCAAAAAAAATCATGTTGCTATTAGGATCACCGATGTTATCCGAAGCAATTGAGACAATATTAATCAACTTATAGTTGTTCACTTCCGCGTAATTTTCGATTTCTTGAACTTTTGGGGCATCATGATTTCACTGGTTAAGTTGAACAGATGATCTACACGAATTTCAAGTGATCAAAATTTGGCTTAATTGAATCGATAAAGCGAGTAATGCAGTCTGGATGTACAGGAAATAGTTACACTTTACAAAATAACTGTTCACATAACTAAAATAACAATGACTTTACAAGAAAATCGTAGACCCAATATTGAGGACATAGTTTTGAGTATGTTCCCAACTATGGCCTGTTGTACCAATACCGTAGTAAAAAGGTTGTTATTGGTAAAATTTGAAGCGGAAATGCATGAGTTTGCAGTTGTTTATATTCAAGTGGCTTATCGTAACACAAACCCAAGGAACAAAATCATTATATAGAGAATTATAATGTTTTCATTATTGAATGGCTGATAAATCATACAGAACATCACTTAAGTGTTTCTACGCAGTTTTATTTTAGATTGTTTTGTGAACTTTTGTGTTAAGTGAAGCGAATACAGCAGAAAATGACTTAATTCATAAAATTAAAAAAAACCGTACAAAGACTGCATTTAGTAATAAATCCATCCAATGGGACGAAGGTGCATCCCAATTTGGTGCTTATAGACCGACATTAAATCCATATCCCTCGAATGTTTCTGACTTCATAAAAAGAGTGTTGTAACATACTACCAAATGTCTTTTTAAACTTATCTTAGCAAGTGTATAACTAGTTGAATCTCGCTTACAGCTTCAAAACTTTATGAGTTATAATAAAAAATGTAAACGATCGTTGCATAATAGGCTGAGTCAAGGGGCACATACCCTATATTTAAATCCCTGGGCATTGGCAAAACCTTGAGGTAGCTTGATATCTACCAGGTTCCAGGGCTTATCTGGATCTTTACCCAAACGGGAAAGATGCAAACCAGTGTTGCCAGCGGCGATGTGGACCAGAAGTGCATTTAAACCCTCTAGTAGTTGCATATTAACTTTTAATTCGACACCCTTCCTTATTTTCATACTATATAGCATTTGTATAATTTCAATTATATTACTGCTATTCGAAGAATCGTCTATTAATTTCAATACTTTTATTATAACTGAGTTTTACTATGGGTCTGAAATTTTCTGGAAAGCATCACCACACAGATTCTACGTTTGGTTTGGCCGGTGTTGGCAGAGGAGCGAATATTTTTGTATACTTGTAGAACGAAAAAAGAAACAATACAAGAATCAGGAAGGCTAGGCTTGGAGCCTGGTAGGGTCACAGTGGAAGCAAATCCGAGTCTCATGGCGACGCAACCTGGATAGTCAGACATCTCGGCCTCTGGTTGGAACAAGACCGAGTAGCCGCCCAAGAAAAACCTACGTGGACGAAGCACATGCATGCAAGTATCATCTAAGGCGGTATGTTCCCAACAAATCAAAAGCTTATAATAATAACAACAGTGTGGGTAAGTAAATCATTTAACATTTCCAAAACTACATACACATCATACATACAAACAAAACTATATATTAAAAGACCGTCCACAAATATCCATGTCCAACAGAGTAGTTTAGTTTCCCGATGAATTTGACGTAAAATATTTTTTTTCTATTTGGGAGCGTAGAATAAGGGAGATAGCTGTTACATTGTCACACCTGTACTATATGAAATTGCGCAGATACCAAAAATTGCACTGACAAGAATATCACTAACAATATAATGACACGGACAAGTACAAAAACATGGACTTAAACAAATACCTGGACAACAAAACACGTATAATGACTGAAACTGAATCCCAAAAAAATTCAAGAAGACTATGTGAGCTGATTTTGAAAGCCCGGTGTTTATTTGGTCACCATAGACTAATCCTTCCGGTATAATCAGTTGAAAATTTTCAAAAACCAACCCCTATCATTGCAATCCTATGTGCATCGAAAAATAAGAAAGGGGAGGGCTGTAAGTAGCCAACATAGGCACACCACCCGAGCAAAGGATTATACCAAATTGATAACAAGTTCTAATACCAGGTTATCATTTTTTGATCACTGAATATGTTATCATTGAGGCTGAATAAATAGCCAAAATAACTGAATGGATAACAGAAAAATACTCGTTGAATATCATAATAAAAGCTTATTTTATTATAACTGCGAACATCTTGATAACAAGTCCAGTGATATGAGCAAATTTTTTGAAATAGTTTCAAATTATGTTATCAATTTGAAATCAAATTCTCATGCTAATAACTGTAAAAAATATTTTGATTAAAAGCAAAATTTCTGCTTCCATTATGCTGGAAATATTTATAGTTTTACAATTCAACTTATAACGTTCATAAAAAAAGGGTGTTCAAAATGATAACATATAATAACAAAATTTGCCAATGGTGATAACTAAATTTGTTATGCGATAACAGCGGAAATCAAAACGATAACTGGGATAACAGAACTTGTTACTTATATGATATCAGCTTGTTATTTTGCTTTGCTAGGGCATTGCAATTGAGGGTTGACTAGAAATATCATTCGCTGTATGAATAATATCGTACATATTATGCATACTCTTGTCGCAATACTTCTTGGGGTTGACTTCAGTACTACTAGTTGTCAACATAGACTAAATCAAAGGCCTGAATATCGTCCCTAAGAATTATTGTTTGGCAATTTACATGTCCTTTTGAATAGTTATTTTCATAGTTACTACTGCATACGGTCTGGAGATGACTTCAGGACTGGGGGCTATTAACTTAGACAGCACTTTGCCCCGGATTATCATCGTTAGGAAACATTAATTTGAGCTTCCATTTAACGACTGCATAACAAAACATCATCATGGGAAAATTGAAACTGAAATTTAGAAAAATACTACGGTCCAATACTAATAACTTCAACTAGTGCTCAAGCGGCCAACATAGGCTATTGCTTCTAAGGTATTGGTCGTAGTAAAGGTTGGGAAAGGGTCTAGTCTTGACAACCAAGCTGTCACGCAGCTCCAGCTAGATACCAGAGGACTGAAGAGAGCGTTAGTTCTTGAAGCCAGCCACTTTTGGTGTGGCGCTAGTGACGATTTTAACATTTTAAGCTCGGTTCACAATGGATTATATTTCTTTACAATATTACTTCTACCAAACTACTAGTATCAGTAATTTCGATAAAACATTACCTGGCTGATAAACAATGAAAAATACTATCGTTGGGATAACTACTGCACTAAGTACAACACGGAAGATTTTTCTCTCGAATCAAATTAACGACAAAACACGACAACTTCCGCCGCGAATATTGTGTTTGTTGCATATAGCCTTCAAGAAAACCGAGTTGTCAAATTAGCACCACTCGCAGCACCAAGTTTTCGGCTTCACGATTGTTGTTCGTGAATGACAGCCGCTTCAGTCCTGTGCTAGATACCCTCAAAAAAAAAGTTCTGTAATGAATATTAAAATAGCAATTTTGGCTCTGTATAGACAATTTGAATGAACCTGTACAAATAAATGAAATTGATAAAAAAAATCATAAACAGGTTATATCCTAGTTATATCTCCTGTTCATACGTCTACCGTAGATTTTGCCTGTCCAAAACATAACATAGATATACTTTTCGGTCACTTTCTACTCATCATAAAGTACCTAGGGTACGGGACGGCTTTTAAGCAGTTTAGTCAGCCCCTGAGACATTTGATGAAGCTGTATGTAATATATAATTAGAACTGCCAATATTTAGATATTAATCCCTCTGCTTACGTCTGGTCTATCGGAACATACCTTCAGCAACGAGCATTAGGCTCGGAAAATTTCATAGCCATGGAATAAAGTTCCCAATTGCAGGGACTTCTTAAACGCATGCGGATTGCTTTCCGATTAAAAAAATGTTTTCTTCAGCTCCTCAATCTGTACATAAACTAACAATATTATATGAGTGCGATTCTGTGCATGTGTGCGAAGGCGAAATGAAATAGGCCAGTTGACGATTTGAAGCAAACGTCAATTTCCTCAACCCGCTCCTTCGTTTTACCCAACCGCTCTCGAAAACAATCAACCAAAACATGTCGATTGCTACGACCACAAACTCGTCTCCTAGCAGGTTATGAGACAAACGTACACGACCAAACTTTTAGTTTGTCATTGATCTTTAGATTGGCAATGTGTTTATTTCTTATTTCATTTACTCTCACACAAATGTTAGCCAAAGTGACAGTGACGACAAACGGGATCCTTCGTTGAAAAACAAACAAATGCAAGAGACAGCAGGCTTCACGTTACATTATCGGTGCGCTATACTCATGGTTAACAACGAAGAGAGGAAACATGGGCTCTCTCAAAAGCAACAGTGATGCCATAGCTGCCGCTCAACAGCGAAGCATTATTTATCGTTGGGTACTATTGGACAGCCCCAAAACATATTTTTTATTGCATATGATAGTGCCAGATGATGGACACTATAATCATAAGCATAGATCAACCTCCAATGACTGGAAGAAACATGAAATAAATAGTGATTTCAGATGGTCTAAATATGTAATAAATTTAACTTAATGTTCAACATCACATTCTGGCAATAAGCCTAGTTGTGAGAGAGAGCTGATGAAGAACATGCTCTCCGAACTACACGCGATGCAAAATGCAAAATACACAAAGGCAACATTTGAGCGAACTTCTTCAGCAGGTCAGAAACTGATAGTTTCTAAATGATGTATTTTAAATCTTCAAAATGACAGTAATAAATTGGTAATCAATGCATGATTCATCCATCCAATCATTGGCCCAATAGATAAAGCTAATGATCGTATCATTAAAAATGAAATAATTTGGAAAATGTTGGATTTATAGACCTCTTTCCTAACAACTGATTAAAATAGTGACCCCTGATTAAGCCGTTCCCTACCATATTTGGTCTTTTTCTCGATTTCTTTTTGATCTCATTTGACTCTCATTTTTCAGGTATATGGCCTCTACAGTTCCTATTTTTAGAAGCTCAATCAAAAGCACGCCTTGAAATGAGTTCGAGATCTTAGAACGACAACAATAAAAGATTCATTGTGGTCACTGATTTTCATCCTATTAAGTCGAAACATCAACAATAAATACTTTTGATTTGATCACACACGTCATAATACGTTTTTTTTTCAATTTGATTTGCATTCATTATTCTTAAAAACAAATGAAGCGCTCGTAACGATGGCATTTATGTTACCTTCTTCAGTATTTAGAACGACGAAAATCCAGTGGCATTTCATTACGTTGGGAACTTAGGGTGCAGCAATTGATCAACAACTCTATCCGTATGGTATGTGAAAGCCTTCCGTCTAGTCTTTTCTACTTTTTCCGATCAGAAAACGACGGTGGATTGACATCCCTACAAATCAAGTGCATCCAAACTTTATTCAAACGCGCTCGTCTAAACAACGCACATGACTGTTCTTGGGGACAGAAAAAAAGGCGCCGTTATTTTCTATAAACCGGTATTTGTTTTGATCCAGCTCTGCCGAATGTTTTCGAACTCCGTTTTGAGTTGAGTGGGATTGTTTACTCCGCTTACTCGACGATGACCTTCGTTTCCCGGTCTGTTTTTGTTGGTTGTTTTGGTAGGAAGTTTCCTCTACGTCTGTGAGTGTAGTCTCTATTTTGATAATAAAAAACAATAAAATGAATGGTTTGGTTTGAAATTATTCGAGAAAATTATTTTCTTTTTGAATGTTAGGATACATAACAACCGTTCATTTCTATTGTAAAATTACCATCCACAATAGATTTTATGGTGGAAAACAGTAAGTTTAATTGTTATCTTGTCGTTGAATACAATAAAACCTATTGTTTCAACCATTCATTTCAGTGTAGTTTTACAATAGATTCTATCGTATTTCCAATGTGATTTTTATTGGGGCTCATCGGGAAATATGCGGGAAAAATTCGGGAATTTCAAAAGGCATCGGGAATTTTTGTCATATGGCAGGAACCATACTCAAATCTGATCTGAGTGACTTTTGTGGCATCTACTCGGTTCAACAATCTTATTAACGGAATGAAACAGTGTTTTTTCTGCAAATCCAGTATTGCTGAAGAAGATGGCTCAGTGCTCTATAGATGGCCCGGTTGTCATCAGGAGGCGTTCAAAGAATTGACTGGGGAAATCAGTGATCTGCGAGCCAGCTCTGGCTTTGAAGTCCTCAACATCGTTAGCTGCGGCTTGCACGTCATACACAATTCCTACAAGAAAGGGCTAAGACAAACAGATTGGCATGCGGATAATTTTTGCAAAGATTAACTTTGCATGTTTTCAATTTTTTTTTCTTTTTAATATGCTACACGAGTTCCGTCAACCTGGGGTGGCAACACTGCTGTCATTTTAAAAATACAAAAAAAGTCTCAGTCCATTTGTATAATAGACAAATATTGGTCACTGCAGTCGACAGAAACCTATTGTGCCAGTCACCTTACGTCAATAACAAAGACACCAAATGCATCAAATATTTTTTTGTTAACGGATCCTTTTCAGAAAATGAGCTGTGCAATTTTCAACCACTGTTAAATAGACTAAATATAAAATGTCGACCAATTGATGCATGATGATATTTTTGATCACTTTGATAGCAATGGAGAGCTTTAGATAAAAATAACGTTAAATCGTGTTTTCTTCAGCTTCATCAGTTTTTCCACTGAAATTCTGCGAAGTTCGTTGGGTGGAAAACAGGGGGATAGTCACTCTGCCTCGTTGTAGTTGTGTTTCGGAATGTACAGGAAGGTGTTTGTATGTTTCAACTTATCTGTCAATACAACAGGCAATTCTATCGCCTTTAGCTTTAATTATTGCCCTTAGTCTCTTCGGAAAGGCATTACAAGCGGCACGCACCTGATTTTCGGGGATTTCATCCCATATCTTCTGTATGGTAGCTTTGAATGTTTCAATACCCATTGGTTTGAAATCTCGAAAGTGAGCTTCCATGATTCCTCAAATTGAGAAATCCATCTGGCAGATCCATTGGCATCTGGCAAAGAAGCTGGCCATAATTCCTTAGAAATGAATTCTGGTAAATTCTTGGTGCACCATGCTTGGGTAACGTTTGCTCCATGGCACGGCGCAGAATCCTGTTGAAAAAACCCATTTGCGGTTACCGAACATCATTGAAGTATGCTTCTTCAAATGCTTTTCCAGGACCTCATTTACGTAGTATGCTGCGTTGATTTTTACACCTTTATCAATGAGAAACAGTGGTAGACGACCTTCCGCAGAAATCGCTCCCCAAACCATGACCGAAGTATGATTTTGGAAGCGTTGAACTGCGCGAATTGAAGAAGGGATATCCTGAATACTCGATGCATAGACCCTGTCATTTTGAGCGTTGAAACTATGCTGCAATACGAAATTTTTCTCATCCGATCATGGAATCACCGTGCCGACGAAGTAATTCGCTACAACGAATGACTCTGTTCTTCTTGTTGGCTTCCGAAAGTCCATGAATTTTTCTTATCTTGTACGGCACTAATCTCAAATCCTCTTTGAGAACTGATCCGATAGTTTTCCTGGAGACGTCCATATCCTGAGCCAACGACAAGGATTTCGGTGAATTCATTTACGCACCGCCTTTACAAGCCGTTTGGTACGTACACTGCGAGGACGACCTTGCCCTCGTCCTCCATCTTCTCAACGTCCGGTTGATTAATATGCGGCATATTCCTTTCTTCCAGGTCTTGGCCAGTATCTAGTTGGGACGCTTTCCCGCCAAATGCAACTGCAAAGTCCGTTGTCTTTTGAAATCCATATTTTTCTTAGGCACTTCCTGTCGACGGAATCTAGCAAACACTAGTTTGTTTACATATGAATCAGCCCCTCTTTAATATGCTGGCAACCAGATGGCTCTTGCGATGGCAAGAAGAATTCCACACTGAATCAAAATACCGCGTCACTTATATGGGCCTACCCTGCACAAATTAATATTTATCCCTATTGGCAACCATGGACCTTCTTGACTTTTTATCACGCACACTTATGCATCATTAAAATCACATCAGTGCAAGCGAGAGGGAAACAAAACAGTGAGAAAACAAACAACCGATTCGTGTAAGTGGTGCCAGAAATGAATTTATCTTTGATGTGGTAGCGAGTGTGTTTGAAATGTGGCGGATTGTGTTTTTGAGGGTGTTAACACATGGTGACCGAGTAACTTACCCCCTGGTGGAAAATGAACAAGTTGCTGAAAGAGCGCTACAAATGTTGCTTATTTTGAGAAGATTTGCGGAAGAAGTCAGGAAGCAAGAACAAAGAAAGCTGAAGAAAAGTCATTCGAATTTCAAGCGGAGCTTTTTGACGGTATTCCGATAAAAATTGTTCGCTGTTGTGATTTATGCGATACACCATAAGATGCTGATACTTTGTCTTCACGTCTGCAGCAATGGTCGAGTCGTTTCCCAGAATCTCCTATGGCTCCGTTTTTTTTTCGACGGTCGACTAGTTAGAGCCCCTATGGAGAAAATTGTTAAGCTAGAGCGTCTGACAGTCAAAGAAAAATCGTTAATTGAAATAGAATTGACGGAGAGCAATCTTCTGTCAGCCCTTGATGTGGAAATCGGTTTTGCCTCTAAATTGGCTATCAAGAAAGCTGGAGAATTTGCAAAAATTTCGACAATGACATTTTGGCATTCCGCATCGATTCTAGATCTTTTTACTGTGGTTTTTTGATGAAACTACTCAACAAATCTCCATTAACATACTACGCCATTAACGCGTTACGTAAGCTGCATTAACCCTGATGTTATAACTCACTTCACGGACATATCTCAAAAGACTATCACAAAGTGAAAGAAGAATTTGGGCAGCTGTGCTCAATGCCGTCTGACGTTGCTTGCCGGAGTTCAGGGAATAGAACAGCGTTTGGAATTTTTTTTTTGCAAGAACTGATTGGTCAAGAAGGAGCTGCCAAATTTGACAACATTTGTAGAAAAGGCGCTTATCCTGTCGCACGAAAAGACGACGTTAGAGCGAGGATTTTCAAGAAATGAAAAGTGTCTGGTGGTGAACCTAACTTAAAAGAGTTTGGTAGCTAAGAGAATTGATTACGAACTATCAACAACGTTGAAATCACGAAGTCCTTGATACAATTTGCATGCAACGTACGTGCATCATTATGCTGTCGAAAACCTCGAATGCTTTACTATTTTTCTTCGATGTTTATGCTTCTAAAAACCTGAAAGATATATTATAGACTTATATATAACGATTTTTGTTCTTGTTTTCAAAATGAGAGACCAAAGCAGGTTATGAAATACGCAAGAAGCCCGATTTGGACTGCCATTCGTCATTTTGCCTTAATGAAACAGGCCAAAATTTCAGATTGCACAATATCCTCGAAAACTTCAAAAATATCTATTAATCCAATTTATATTAACTCATTTTCCTAGTCGGAAAAATAAGGCAAAAATGCGGGAGAAATTCGGGAAAATGCGGGAATTCATATATTAAGATTATGTGGCCACCCTGGAAATTGCATTAAGCGTTAGATTTTTTTTTTCAACCAGTTGATTTATTTATACGGCTCAATCGCGTGGAGCCAAAGGCAATGGTTGTGGGTTACACAAAAAAAAACTATTTTTTAAACAAATTATGACTTCTTCTTTCTCGGGGACGATTTTATGTTAGCTTCTTCATATTCTTTCGCAATTCTAGTTGACTCTTTTTGTTTACTGCTCCCCGTTGACATGAATGCGGCGAACTGCAACAACGCACGATCGCTGGTATCCAACTACTTCGGTTCATCGATACGTATTTCGGTGTCCACCGGCATGATTACAGATTCCTTCGTTTTATCTTCCAGCACCTCTAGCGTATCCAATTCTCCCTCTGATCCTCCGTTGGCTGTACCTCCAGTTACTGCACATCCGGACGTTTTCTTCGGCTTACCGCTTTGCTCCTTTTCTTGACTTCGCACTTTCGGCTGACTCCGATTCTGCTGCTTGGGACAGGAAGCCATCAGGTGTCCCTCTTCCTTGCAGATAAAGCATTTGTCCTTGTTGCCTTGGTAGTATATGTTTCCCTTCCGGCTGGCAAAGTGCAGCGATGACGGGATTTCCTGCTTCACATCCATGTACGCGCCCCGCACACCAGTGTAGGCCGGTATGCCCAGCTCCACCGGAAACTTCTCCCGCACGAAACGTTTTACGCGTCCATATTTTGACAACACCGTAACGATCTCCTGGTCAGGAACCTCCGGTGGGAGATCGAATATTCGCACATAGCAGATGTGATCCTGGGCATTGCGCTTTGTCGCGAGTGAATCGATTATTATTAGCAGTTTTGAAGCTCGATATAGAGTCGCCTCATAGCGGGGATTTGCATTATTGGCAGAGTGTGGAGTGAAAAAAAAAGAAGACTAGTGCAATGTAGAGAACGGCCATTTGCTGGTCAGAAGCAACAAACGAAAACAACGCGGCGGGTGAAAAGCTTGCACATAATTTTAGGTGCATTCACCACTTCATTTGACAAAGATAAACTACAGCGCCATCTCGGCGGCATGATCATGAACTAATATGATGTAGTCAAAAGAGGACAAATGACATTTTAAGAAACTTCGCAGAAAACGGCAACTCTCTAGAGCTTCATTTTTGCAAAGATAGACTGCAGCGCCATCTCTGTGGCAATACCGGAACTAATATATTTACGACAAAAGACGACAAATGCCACAATGGGATACTTTTCCAAGCCGGCAACTCTCTAGAGCTTCATTTGACAAAGATAGACTGCAGCGCAATATCTGCGGCAAGATCTGGAACTAATATAATCTCACAAGACGGCGAATGACATACTGAGAAACTTTGCCGAAGACAACTCTCTAGAGCTTCATTTGGCAAAGATAGGCTGGCAATATCTGGAACTAATATGATAATGTCAAAAGACGACCAATGACATACTGAAAAGCTTTGCCGAAGACGGCAACTGTCTAGCGCTTCATTTGGAAAAGATAGACTGCAGCACCATCACTGCGGCATGATCTGGAACTAATGTGATAATCTCAAAAGATGACAAATGACATACTGAGAAACTTTTCCGAAGAAAGCAACTCTCTACATGTAGTCTGTAATGTTTTGTATACAATTCTGTTCACACATCGAAATCAAAACCTCCTTCCTTTTGTTGCAGATTCCCGTTTGCCAATGTTACTGGAACCAGGTTCTTCCACCACCAATGCATTTTTATTTTAAAACCCCTCACGCCACACCATAAGACAGTGGATCGTCCTCTACGAATGATTTGATCAAGTTCGACATCTGCCAATGCATTTATGAGACCATAACCTTTCAAATGGGGTATAAACATTGTGTCTTGGTTGAAATTTCATACTTCTAGAAAGGGTTGAAATCCTGGTCAATATTGACCCTAATGTCTTATTGTTAGTTTTCTTTATTACCCGGGGAAGGTTTAGAATTTTAAAATTTTTGAAGTTTTTTTTTTTTTTTTAAAAAAATAAATATTTTTTTTTTTTTTTTTTATTCCCTCCCCTCCTCCCCCCCCCCCGCGCCCCACACCCGCCCCCCTTTTTCCCTCCCCCCAACCCCCCCCCCCCCCCCCAAAAAACCACCCCCCCGGGGGGGCAAACACGGTACCCCCCACCACCGGTGCCATCGTTATTAACATCAAGAGGCTTCAAGATAAGTTTTTGAACCATGCAAACTATTGTAGGCTGTTCTACAAAGATAATAAAAGTTTGCATACTTTAAAGACAATTCACGAGGTTTTGTCTAGTTTTAAAGGGTGTTTCGATCAAAATTTGGTCGACTTAAACTTGACGCATTTCCTTTCATCGTGCATTAAAAATTTTTGCACACCCCTCATTTTGAAGATGTGTGCGTGTAGCATCATGCCTCTTTTTTTATTTTGAGATTAGCACTTCAGTTATCAAAATATCGTCGAAGGAAGATAAGCAACGCATCAAAATTTTACACATGCATGGCGAAAATCCAAACTACTCTCACGCCAAGTTGGCGAAATTGTTTAATGTGGCTAAATCAACTGCTTTCCAACGTATTAAAAGTGTTCGGTGAACGTTTGTCGACAGCCAGGAAAGCTGGATCGGGGGGAAATCGAGAGCCGGGAGCCACAGCGACCACAAAAAGAGTCGCCCGCTGTTTCGAGCGGAACCCCAACCTCTCCGTCCGAGATGTCGCAAAGAAGCTGGGAGTGGCGCCTTCAACCGTGGATAGAGCTAAAAACGAGCTGGACTGTCGACTTACAAGAAAGTGGTGACTCCAAATCGCGACGATAAACAAAACACGATCGCGAAAGTTGTACACGACGATGCTGACGAAGTTTGATTGCGTGGTACAGGACGATGAAAGTCTGCGTCAAGGCAGACTTTAAACAGCTTCCTGGACAGGAATTTTATATGGCAACCGGACAGGGAAAGGTGGCAGATGTTTTCAAGCACATTAAACTGTCAAAGTTCGCGAAGAAATATCAGGTGTGGCAGGCCATCTGTACCTGTGGCGACCGGAACCATCAACCAGGAAATTTATCTGAGCGAGTGCCTACAAAAACGTCTACTGCCTTTCCTGAAGCGACACAATTGTTCCGTTCTATTTTCTTGCCATTAACGGAAAAAAGGCCATGTAGTGGTATGCTGCCAACAACGTTCAAGTGGTGCCCAAAGACAAGAACCCTCCCAACACACCAGAGCTCCGCCCAATCGAATAATATTGGACCATCGTCAAGCGGAATCCTAAGCAGACTCAAAAAGCTGTTGTGAGCGAGAAACAGTTCAAGGCAAACTGGCGTTCTGCGGCGAATAAAGTGGACAAGGAGACTGTACAAAATCTTATGGCAGGTGTTAAACGAAAGACCCGGCAATTCGCGTTCGTTAAAAAGGATGCTGAGCTGAATATTTCTCCTGTGTTCTGCATTAACTGAACTTGAAAAAGAAAAATAATTTGACTTATTAATAAAAACTTTGATCGACTAACACACATTACTGTTTGACCAAATTTTGATCGGAACATCCAATAATTCAAAAAAAAAATGAAAAAGAATTGAAACATTTTTTTTTTTTTTTGTTTTGGTTTTATTTTTAATTTTGGTTTGTAATATAAAAAAAAAAAAAAAGAAAAAAATTTTTTTTTTAAAAAAAATATATAAAAAAAAAACAAAAAAAAAAAGACGTTTTTTCGTCACGTTATATAACTTAACTTTCACTCGCACACGTAACCAAATCTACTTCAGTAAAAACCCGACCAGAAGAAGAAAAAAAAAAAAAAAAAAAAATATAACAAACTTTGTTACGAGTAACTGGTTATGATATAAATTTATTAAAGTCGATTCCATCTAGATAATTGTATAATATACTTATAACATATTAAGATATAATGCCTGGTGAGGCACAATCTGCGTAAAGAAATAAATTAATTCTAACACTAGCTGATATGATTTTGCCTCATCGTAACAAACTGTTACAAAGTTTGTTTTGTTTATGTTATATCTATATCATAGTTTGCTATATTTCTTTTTACCTTTTGAGGACTTTTTGTTACATTTTCTCGATCTGAATTCTAACAGCTTCTGTTATAAAAACAGCGGAAACAAAAGGAAACAACAAAATTATTTCAACAAAACTTGAAATAATTTTGTTGTTTCCTTTCGGTCGGGATCAGGTGAACATTACGTGCCAGTGAAATGTACGTAAAAAATCACGTTATATTTATGTGATGTTCACGTAGCTTTTGGAGGGGACGAGAATTACGTGCGTTTCAAATGGAAACAACGTGTCGATTTTTTTGAGTGTAGGCGAATTTTCGAGATTTCTTTTTAAAATTGGAATACACGACGGCAATTACACTTTATACTGATTCCGCTCATTCAGACGATGCACCCATTCCGTACCCATTTTTCCTTCCTACCGTTGACTGCCGAAGTTAAATGGAGTTACAATGGCTGCTTGGATTGCGAAGAAATATTGCTAGATTTTCAACATCTTGAAACATTTCGAAAAGTTTCGCTTTTGCCAGATTTGAACCAATGCTTTCTGGATTGCGTAGGGTTTTTGGTCTTGTTCCCGTCGTACTAAGGGAACCCGGAACTTCATTTCACTTATACTTTCGGATTTGAACAAACACAGGAAAGATTCCATGACTGATGACTTAGAAGAAGGAATAGAAAAATAAACAAATCATAGAGCTAGTATCAGAAATCTACAATATCTCTTGAGCCCTATTCCGTTATACGTATTTTGCTTTCGTTCTGATACAAATAAACGTCATGGGATTTTTTTTTCTACTGGCGACGGTTGAAAAGGTGGGTTCGTTCGGAAAGCTTCTTTTTAGTTTGAAGAATTTTGGGCGTAAACATCCACAAAACGCGCTCAAAAAGCCTATGTGTTATAGCTTATAGGGTTACGGATCGAAATAAAAGTAATATTGATTTGTGCATGATTGATCCATTGATAGTATTGTTGTTTTCTGATCGACATAACAGAAATAGACGATTACGACGAAGCAGTGCTCTACCCTACATGTTTCTCCGATCCTTAGAAAGCGTTAAAGTATGTTATAAATTATACTCTTCTTTCTGCAGAGTTTCCACAAAATATAGCAAACCAAATCACGTGTTGCCGAGAAAATAAACTGCAATCTTTGATTCCGCAAATTTGACCTCAAGTACAATTTTGATAGCACATATAATAATTCACTTTCAGCTATCAGCCAGCGATAATGTCGATTGAGTAACGCTTTCAATTCTACTGAGATGCACACATGACTTATGACGAAAAAAAAAACTCAATTTGGATCAACGCCAGCAGCACATTAACACTAAATATTTTAACGATCCCCCAGAGTGAACACAATCGATTCCGAATACATTCAATTGACCCATATTGTTCGACCTACGGGCCACACTGTTTTCGTCTCATCAACTCGTTGGAACAATTGAATCCACTCTCAAATTGTTGCAAGACCGAGAAGCCATACAATTTCCCAACGAAAAATAAAACAACAAAACAAACCTCTCCGCTGGAAGTGCTCGTCTCGGAGTCTCGCCATAAACAGGTCCGGGCGTCCATCGAAATCCGACCGGGTCAGGACCTCCTTGACCGTGTCGTAATCGTTCACGATGACCGCCGGGAGTGGTCCCAGATAGAGACCGATCAGCTTGCTCTTGTACAGCTGGGACAATTTGGCCGCCGCTTTGTGCAGATGGCGAAAGTTCAGGGCCAACAGGAACGGGTAACCTCCCAGCAGGGGAAGCCTCGGCGGTCCAGGTGGGAAGTTTGGCGAAGGCCGCTCGAACAGATACCGATAGAAACGATAGATTAGAAGCCCCAGCAGGGCAGCGATTATCAGCTCGCTAATCAACACCATTACGACGATTTCAATTACAGTTTACTCGCGAGTTCGCACGCGGATCCACTACACACAAGTCCGAATTCAGTTGTAGGAACACTGCCGTTGTCTATGTCTTGCAATAGATTGTGGTGTATTGTCGAACGGGCACCCTATTTGGGAGACACATTGGGTCACATCTGTTACCGTCGGACGCGAATAAACGACTGATGACGATGGGCGCGTTTTTGCTCTTCTACCTTCTACCTTCCTACTCCGATCACCGACCGACCGTATGTTTGCATTTCATTTTTTTATGCTTTTGTGTTTCCACCCGACCAACATTACAACCGTCTCTACCACCCACAGTTTATGCTTCGCCGTTTTCACAGTAGCATCGTCGGCATCGCCGCTACTATCCAGTTGTGAGTTTTGACACAGTGCTATACTAACCTCTCTTCGTCCGCCGGTGGAAGGGGCGGGTGGAAAGGGACCGGCCGTTGGAGATGTGGTTGGATCTTCTGCTAACCGAACGAGATTCCCTCGAGAGATGCGGGTGGTTTTCCGTCACCCGTTCTTCCGCCTGTCGGACGTGTAGCAGGCCGTGGGAGACGCTCGAAAGGAGTGGAACGAGTTGGAAAGGAGGGTGCGGGCGGGTGATTGTGGGAGGGATCAACATCTTAGAACGGGGGCGCACACGATTGAACTGGATGGTGATGATACCGATATTATGAAATGAATTTTATGACATAAATGACAACAAATCAGTTTTGAGTGAGGGTTGCTTTGATGGCTGTTTTCTTAGCGCTGACGATGAAAAGTTAATTGGTAAATGGAATTTTTTTTTGCCCTGGAAATGTTGGAATAGTTTTCTTCTCAGTCGAAAATACGGGGAGTTTTATTGATGGGAGCTGGCAGGTTAAGAATCATATAGTAAGAACATATAAATTCATCCACCCAATTCTGGTTAATTCACCTAAGGCACAGAGAACAGACGTTCATCTTCGGTCTGCTACTTGTGTAAAACTTTAAACCGACATTTCAAATGTATGTCGTTATGCTCCTGGTAGGCGGCGCTGCAGTTGTGTGATAACTGTCATGTCAATGATCGTCAATAAAAAGCCAAGCACATAACCTGAAAATTTTGTTTGTTTGTCTCTACACTTGCTTCTTATACTGGCTGCCCCCCTATACTTTTACACACGTTTTTCAAGAAAAGGTATATGGACATCCATGTCTGTTCTCTGTGCCTAAGGTGAGGAAAATTCATTGAAACGCACAGACTTTTTTAACAATTCATATTATGAACGATTCAAAAGTTGTTCAACGTAGTTTCATATTATACATTTTTAGAATAACAGTTCTTGCAAATGACAATTTTAAAGTTAGGTTCTTTCTCTACTTGACTGAGAACCATTTCCATAATCAAACATTATTTTATGTTTGATTATGGAAATTCGTTAAAATTTACAATAAACAATGGTTAACATTATTTATTCTAATTAATGACTTCACTCACTACTTTTCACTTTAGGCTCTTAATTATACTTTAGGTAGATTTTAAATCCAATACTTTAAATATTTTTAATAACTTTTTAAGCAGCCATGTTTCGTAACTTTTTTTATTTGCCTCTCTTTGTCCGTTGCCATGGAGGTCTCGCTCCGACATCTGTGTTGACAGGTGTGGGTGACACCCAGCTATTGCCCTGTGGTTTCGTAACATGGCGATTTCGCGAATTTTCCGCGGATTTTGCGATTTTCGCGGATTTGTTCATAAAATTCGTTCTGGCGCGGATTTGGCGCGGATTCGTTCAACACCATATTGATATACCCACACAAAAACAAAAGCGTTCACGAAAATGAAAAGGATTTTTACCTAAAAACGTGATTCAGTTCACGGTGTATTTTGGCTTTTGCTATTGAATCGGCGGATTTACTTTCTGCTGAAAATACGAAGTTTAATACCTGGAATTCTAAATGGACTCAGGGACTTAAATTCGGACTTTTTAAAATCGGGGAAAGGATTTTTTTTTTTTTTTCTCGTGGATATGTATTATAACCTTCATTTTTTTTAGGGCTGCTATCAAACAGTTTGGATATGTTGTTTCTGATTTGGCAAAGTATCTGTACTATTACCAACGATAAACGATTACATACTCGTGTGTTTTTCAGAAATCGCAAACGTAATTTGTGATTGGCCCTCAGTCCCTTTCATTTCATGTATCGTAATTTTTGAACACATCTTGAATTGTCAAGATTGACAAAGAGAAACGTCAGTGTGATGTACGTTTCCAACGTATATATAGTACAAGGTATTATAGTCGCTGCAATGTTTATGTAGTGGTACGAAAAAGATAAAAGCAAAAAAAAAGTTATGAAATGTCTTCAGAAATGCACGAAATTTAAGCAGTTTCGATTCAAAAGCCAGCCAAACGCTTGTTTCTTGGTTGAATTTCTGCATGTAGGTATTAAGTAACTCTTGTACGTTACTTAAGTAAAATTAATTGAATAAAATATTATTAAATAATTTTTTTTTTTTTATTAACAATAATTTTTGATTTTAAAGAAAAAAAAAAAAAAATTTTTTTTTTTTTTTTTTTATAAAAAAAATTTATATATTTTTTTTTAAAAAATTTAAAAAAAAAATTATTTTTTAAAATAAAGTTAACGTATACCAATTTTATTATTGTAATAAAATCTGCATGCGTACGCAAAAACTTAAGAATTTAATTTTTATGATTATGATTATCATATTGTTTAATTTCACTTGAAGCCTGTCCGCATATTCACAAACCATTCCTAGACCTTATTTCTAATTGTTGACGACCATTTACGTTATTGTTACGACATTTACCCTTATAATTGACAACTATAAACTAACAATAATCTATATAGTTTTAACAATATTTCAGATGGTAAAAGGCCAAATAACTATATGCTGAATAGGCGGTTAAGTTAGGTTACCATATAAAATTGGCTATTTTCACGAACAAAATTTTTGCTGTACTCTATGCCAAAAAGTTGGTATATAATCCAGACCACGTGCAGACAATAGGAATCCTTTCAATGACAATATGGCAAACATTAACAATATGCGTTAATGTAGAGGTTGTATGGTGAAAGCGAGATTAAACTATTGGATAACAATAACATAAAATGTGATAATATATATTACATTCGAAATATAGTTTTGATTGTATAGCAAATTGTTTTTCGTTATGCGGGTGGCTAGAATCGCTGTTTCAGGAAGATCCACAACGATATAAACTCGAAAATTAGATAAAATTTATACACCTAGAAGGAACTTCGCGGTGTCTCATTACAAACATGGATGTTTGTTTGCCGTCCGGTTTCACTCATATTTGAGTAACATTAACTCAAAATCGTTAAAACCGAACATACACTAAATTGAGTTTCATTGACAAAACTCAATTTGAGTAATCCCCGTTTTATTTTTATTTTGGTATGAAAACGAGTGTCGAGCCCATTGTTTTTCGAGCATTACTCGAAAAAAAAAGCATTAAAAGAGTTATCGAACAAGGAAATATTTTATTTTTAATTTTCCATAATTCATAAAATTCATTTTTCCGGCTTATAGCCCTGTATGCAGCTGGCAAGTAAAGACCAGAAGTAATTCTTGCCATTTTTACTGAAAGTAATTTCGACAATTGCTCCAGTATGGGTGAAATGTCAATCTTCATTGCAAAGTAATCGAACGGAATATTATTCCACGAGAAAAAGAGACAGCCCCATTTAATCTACATGAGCAGACGGTACTGACGTTATGTAACCGTCTTCAGTTTTCCCTACTTTTCAACTGCATACAAGGTAAGAAATTTACTAAAAAAGTTCAATTCAGTGGACGCAGTGGTTCCTCACCACAACAACAAAAAAATAAATCTCGACAGTAAAAGCATTTCTTGACCATTACTTGTCCTATGCTAATGCACATTACTTTTGAGCTGAATACTGGCCTTATCCAAGAAATTTTCCTCCACGGTGGAAAATTTAGCAGGATTTTTTTTATGATTATATTTTCCGAACTATTGAGAAAATTTCACTGAAGTTTGGAAAAAAAAAATTGTTCTACGATGAAGCGTAACCTTTACGATAGTAAAATAATCCCCTAATCCTGAAATTTATTTAGTTTCGAGTTGAACTAACTCATAAACATTAAAACAAAAATATATGAAAATGAGTCTTTTTTCGTTCCGCTTTTTTTATTTCGCCGTTGATCCGCGGTAGTGCCCGAGTATGCTCTGTAATATGTAAGTATAATATGTATATTATGTTTTAATAGTAAAGAGTTGGTGGATCGAAAATTACATTTGTAAAATCAAACGACAAGGCAAGGGCGATGAAATGCTTGCTTACCATTTTCAACACTAAGAAAATCAACCACATTGCCATATAAAAGCCATTTTGCCAATAAGTCTGGTTTCGATTCATACACCAGAAAGAGTTTCGAAAATGTTTGGTTTATCTTTAATGTAATATATACTATTAAAAATCAACGAATCCCAGTCAAGATAAAACAGCTTAGCTTTTTTAAGATACGTTTCCGCATCTAAAGTGGCTGCTATCTGCTCCATGTCGTGACTGGTAATTATTTTTCGAAAACGAATTAGATTTTAAATTAACTTCCGAAGCGCAAATTGACAAAGACGTTATCCGACCCATTTTAAATTATTGAAAAAAATAATATGTAGCTATCTCAAAATTGAGTTTGGCGCAGTTTTCTTGTGTGTTGAATAACAATAAGCAATCAAACAATCAAATTTATAAATTGGACTACTCAGCGTTTGACGTTTTAGATATATTTAGTAAAATTGAGTAAAAGTTACTCAACATTGAGTAAGATCGAATGAGCGTGTATGTGAGAATAATATGACAGCTGGCAATATGCTTTACCTTGTTCTCAAGGACTTTGGTCTTTGTTTGCAGAACGAGGGATCGGCATGAGCATAACAAGATCTGTCAACCCGTTTACTGGGGAGTGCTCATTCGAAAGGGACCGATTTTAATTTTTGAAAAGGACACTGAAATGAAAAAATATTTGTACCGACTGTTCCATCTTAGCATTCTTCTTTGCTAATACTCAACCACCCCCCCCCCCCCCCCACCCACCCCCCCCCCCCCCCCCCCCCCCCCCCACCCCCCCCTCTTCAAAAAACACCCCACCACCAAAAAAAATTTAATTCCCCCCCACAAAAGTTTTTTTTTCCCGAAACAAATTTCCCCCCAAAACAATATTTTTTTTTTCTTATTATTCCCCTTTCTCCTTCACCCAAACAAAACCAACCCCCCCCCCACAAAATCCAATAAGAACATTTTCTTAAGGATACGGATTTAATTATTTACAAATCCATTCTTGACGCTGCAGTAAATCAACTTAAAACATCTCATTTCAATAAGCATTTTAAAGACCACACTAAGGCTTTCGTCTCGTATTTGTTTTCCAAAGATGTTCCGAATGAATTTGTTAGACTAGTCAGCAACTTCAAGGTTGGAAGGATCATAAATAAGGATTCCATCAACGAAATCGTCCACTTAGTCGATGTTATTGATTTTAAATTAGACAAATCTAAAATTCACGAAGAACTAGTACTTGCAAGTGTCAAGTTGTCAACTAAAACGGTTGAATCAGAAACAGATTTGGAAGTACTTGATTTTTTATTCCACGACGATAGTTTCTCTGAAATGAGAACATTGCTCAACATTGTAACTTGTGTATCTCATTCTAATGCAGAGGTCGAAAGAAAATGTTCACTATCTAAGCATGTGTTACCGGAAAACCGAACTAGGCTCAGAGAACAGCAGTTCAATAATCGTAAAAATATTTTGAGTGGCATGCATTTTTTTGAGAATGATATAACCAGATTTGTTGTTTCAAAGGACTTGATTTTGAAGGCGAAATTTGCGAAGCAATCTTACGAATCCAAACAGAAACAAAAGAAAGATTTTGAATTCGTGGAGGCACAAAAAAATAAGGAAAAAGCAAAGAAGGAAGCAAAGCACCAGATCAAAAAGCAAGAAGAAGTTGTAGGAATGAAAATGAAGGCTAAAGAAGATATTTTTAATTTGATGGAAAAAGAAATCAGAGCTATGACATCCAATAATCCAGAAACATCATTCCTGAAAGTTCTTTTGAAACAAAAAGATAACATCCAGCAGGAGGAACAATCAGAAAGGGAAAAATTAGCTCATATGAAGGCTATTGAGAACAATTAAATGTTATGACGTATATGTTAAATAAATACGTACCTATCTTGATACACCATTGACAAAATATGGATCATTCTCTTTGACATACTTTACATATCGGTTGTGTTCGAGTGCTTTCATCACTCACTCAAACGTCCTGTGCTTCTTCAGGGGTGGACTTGGCCAGCGTGGATCACATCTTGGGTCATTGGTTGTTTTTGTCTGGACATTTTTATTAAGTTGGTTATCGATCAATTTATTTGACTTAGCTCATCGTGACTTATGTTTCCCTCTTTACAGGTTTTATTTCACACTGAAGTTTTCAATTACATTTCTGTTTTGAACAATGAAATTGGCTCAAAAACGCAGGCAATCTTATTGTGGGGAACGGTTTTAGCTCCACGCAGACTCTATTCCAAGCGCTGGGTTTTTCTGAAGGAAATTAATTAAAAATCTACTTTTATTATTTGTAGCATACTGCCAAAAATGAGTGATGCATGTTATTGTTTACCCCTTGTTTGAAATAGGTTCGCCTACTGATGAAGCCGTTCCCCATCCTAAATATTTGATGCTTGATTAGTTATAGAACATTCGTGTGTGGATTGGATTTGAAGTCGCGGATTTGATTTTGAGCTCGCGCGGATTTGGCGCGGATTTGATTTTGAACTCGCGCGGATTTGGCGCGGATTTATTTTCAGACTTCTCGTAACAACCCTGGATTTCCTCTCACCAAGTCGGATATACAATTGCTCGAACAAAATTATTTGGACACAAACAAACGTGTGACAAGATTCAAGAAAAAAATGCCAGGATATGACTGGATTTGTTCGTTCCTTTCCCGTCACACGATTGTCTCAGAACATTAAAAGAAGTCGCGCAAGAGTAAATCCAGCAATAATCAACGAACATTTTGATAAACTCACCATAACCCTTCGAATTGTTCCTCCAGAAAACATTGTGAATTTCTACGAAACCAACTTTACCGACGATCCGGAGTCAAAGAAAACGAAAACGTTCTTGACGACCATTCAAAGAGTTCATTTTCGGTCATCTTTGCGGGAGCTGCCGATGGAGCTGTATTGCCACCATACATACATCGTTTACCTTGCTTTACATATGTACCCGACCTGGACTGAAGGAGGCCTGATAGGTGCTCATAATAATCGAACTAAGCCTGGTAAGGTTGCGATTCAGCTTTGCCATACTTCAAGAACTTGAAAAAGGACGATCATAAAGGTAATAGTGGGAGATAACGTTGCGTCGCACTTTTCGTACAAAGTTTTCAAAAGTTGCCTCGATAACAATATTCGATTTGCGTTCCTATAGCCAAACGCTACTCATATTTGCCAACCACTGGATGTGGCGTTCTTTACGCCATTGGAGAAATCCTAGAGGCAAACACTGGAAGGTTTGAAAAACTACAAGGTACAGCCCAATGGGGTTGTGCGCAAAGGTGACGTAGGACTACGCAGCAATCTAATTTCCAATTGATTTAAGTTAGTCGGGAAGCTACGCTTTCAATCCGCTCGGAAATATCATAGACGAAGCTGTTCATAATGCTTATTGCTTTGGAGGAAACGACAGTATCGAGTTAAAATGCTTCAGCACCCGGTAGATGTGGTGCTATACGTTTTCCTTTTCCGAACTTTGCTACTGGAACTGTTTGCATTCCGAGATGGTGGAGCGAGAATGCACCATAAGAGCACATCCTGTTGATATGATCGACCACCTGGAGATCATTATCCTTATTGCGTTGTAGATGGTTGTGGTCTGTTTGGGAATTCAAAGTCTATTATTGCCGATAGACGTCTAGGTCGAAAAAGTGCTAATGGAACGTTCGACCAGCTTTAGGAAGTAAATATGTAAGAAGCAATTCTATTGTAAACACTTTAGAAAACATTTGGTGGCTCTTTATGATGATACGGCCTGGTTGTATTTTCTACGATGGTTGAGAGGGCCACTATCTTTAATGCGTAGAAGATACTTATGGATCTGTTGGTTCGTTGGTTGTTCAACGCGCTTTGCCATTTACTCCGGGACGCGGCGTTTAAAACAATGCCATGTTCAGTCGGGTTATGGAAATTTCAAACAGCACCAGAGAAAAATTCAAACAAACTCTTTAATTGACAAATTGATTAGGTCGTCCTGAAAAAGGACGGATTTAGTTGACGGGGGAGAAACATGGTTCGCGATTGAACTTGGGCTTTCTTCTTGGTATTCTTGGTTCAGCTACTCGTCGTTGCGGGTGGCCATCTGCAGGTGACGTAGAATAGTTGTTTCTTGTCTCATTGTCACGGGCGGCTTTATCCCGCCAACTCGTTCAGCAGCCATGTTTCTCGCAGCGAGGTTGACGGGAGCATCGGCAACAATAGCGAACTGCACCAACACCGCTCTGGGCAACGACTGCTCGCCAGTGCTGCTACCGGCTACGATCCAACTGCAGATCCTACTCTGCACAGCTCCACGACCGCCGAAAAACTAAATCAAAGTGCGAAATATGAAGTCTGTGCTAGGAAAGTACTGTGTATTTGGTAAATTTACTCTGAAAAATCGACATTATAAGACATCACCTCATATTTGCGTTAAGGTTATAAGTTGCATGATAAGAATCAATAGATTTAAATATTGGAATCAAAGCGTAGAAAATGTGTTAACCTAATGCTGCAAACATTTTGGAAATCGATAGTGAAATTACTCAGTAATTAACGTTCAAAACCTGACCGTTTTTCGTGACGCTCCAAATTTTCTCAATTTGAATGTGTACCCCAGTATTGAAAATACAGACGTAGTCCTACGTCAAAACGGATCTCAGGAACCACCAGAAGGACGCGAAGGTGAAGCAAATATTGCAGAAGAGACAAGATCTTTCGGTGCGTACTATGGCTTGAAAAATAAAAATTTCCTCAACTTTCGTACATACTTCCAAGCACCGGCAAGGTATGAAGTCGTTCAAGGTGAAAAGTGTACCGAACCGTAATGATAAACAGAATGTGACGGCTAAAACCCGGTATCGCGAATATTTGACGAATTTTTCCTGCGTGATAATGGACGATGAAACTTATGTGCTGGAAGACTTTAAGAAGCATCCCGGAATGTCTTATTGTACTGCCATGCAACCAAAAATTGATTTTACACAATGAACAGACATACCTTCATCAGTCTAAAAATTTCCGCCGTTGTTAAAAAATTTCCAGAGATATACGTATTTAGGGGTGTCCAGATTTTGTCGCGAACAAGCCTTATCTGGAAATCACATTAATGTTAAGAGCATGGATCAGCATGACAATTTGTTTAAAGACTGTATTCGATGAAATTTGGACACACAACATAGGTCACCAAAAATTTTCCTTGAGCCCGATTCTTTTCAAACTTTCTGGAAATAAAGTACTACTAAATGGATAAGTTTTGACATCATTGGTTTATTGAACCTCTTCTCCCAACCCAACTGCCCGCACCTTTGCCTTGACCCCTTTCATAAAATTTTAATCAATGATAAGACCGACTTGCTTACTTACTTTTAACCACACTTTCTTTAGTTCAAGTTCATTTTCTATCAGTTTTGGAGTTTTAACGAGCTTTGCCTTCATGATTGCCCAAAAATTTTCAATTGGGCGAAGTTCCGGAGTGTTTGAAGGGTTGACGTCTTTTGGTAAAAACTACAATATTATCTTTGTACCAGTCTAAGACGGGCCGGGCATAGTGGCAAGATGTCAAATCCGGCCAAAACAGTGTCAGGCCATCGTGAGATCTCAAGAAGGGCAGAAGTCGTTTTTGGAGGCATTCGTCCTTGTAGATTTGTCCGTTGACGGTCGCAGAGGTGATGAAGGGCTGACTCATTTTGCCACATCCGCAGATCGCTTGCCAGACAAGGAATTTTTTGGCGAATTTCGACAGTTTCTTCTTCCGTACACTCTCCGGAACGGCCAACTTAGAGGTGGCGACGTAGTGTTCCTGTCCTGGCATTTGTTTGGTGTCGGCTTTAATGTAGGTCTCATCGTCCATCACAATGCAGAACGGTTTTGTGAGTCACTCCCTGTAAAGTTTTCTTGCACGAGTTTTGGCCACCGAGTTCTGTTTATCGCTCCGGTTCGATGCCTTCTGGACCTTGTACACATGTAATCCAGAACGTTTCATTGTTTTCTGCACAAAACAAACTGAAACTTTCGCCTTTTTCGCAACATCCCTGATCGAAATGTTGGGATAACGCTTAAATTGGTTCAATACCATCCTGGCCTCCTCCGGATTTGATGTGCCACGTTTTTTGCCACTACCATTTTTCCGCTTGGTTGTCTTACGGTCCTTGAACGTTTTGATCACATGAGATACGGTTGAATGTGCGATTCCGAGCTGTTTTCCGATCCATCGATGAGAAGCGTTTAGGTTTTCGAAGTGAGTGCCCAAAATTTGTTGGCGCACTATTTCTTTATTCGAAGCCATCACTGAAATCACTCGACCGATTTTCACGAAACTCATTACACAATTGACACAACACAATGAAATACATTCAGTTAAAATTTCAATAATTTTTACCCACACGCTAAAAAGTTACGAACAATTGCGTGTGTCCAAATTTCATCGAATACAGTCTTTAGTCGGTTTAGGTTCCGTGAGTGGTTGTCGTTTCTGGAAGTTTCTGTAGTACATCTCGCCAACAATCACAATTTGCTCGCTCGTAACATCTTCCCGAGGCTGTTGACCCCAGCTCGCCATCGACGGACCCCCCGATCATCTTCTTACTTCCTTTTATTTTGATTTTGGAAATATGATGTTACACACCGCTGCCGCTCATCACACCGACCATCTTCCGCGTGCTTCGTCCTTCTACACTGCATACACACAATCCTCTTAAACTCAATCTCGCACAATATCTCTCATCACACCCCCGTCTTCACTCGCTTCCACCTGTTGGACCAACAAATCCATGGGTACTCCGTAGCAGTCAGTGTTTACCTATAGATATAGTAGCAGCAGTAGGCACAAAGTGTAGCAACAGACATGGTCGTTCGGAGTAGATGCCGGAGTCGGCATTAACGGTAATGGGCCCGTTGCCGCGCTCGGTTTATTGTCACCGGTGGCGCGTGACTCGACACAAATTAAATTGCAGCATACCTCCTGAGGGCGCAATGATAATTGAGATTCCAATTGCACGGGGTGCTAATTTTGATTTTCCATTGGTCGAAAATGGCATCTAATCCAACGAGTAAGCATGCTAGTGATGGGAATATCTTCTTTCCATCTTTCTGCACCATTGTCGTTCGGCCATAAACTGCGTTTGTCAACTGGATGTTTTACCGTCTTCGGTGCCAGGAAATGAAGAAAAAGATCTAATATTAGCATGGAATAGGAAATAAATAATATCGTTGAGGAGAGCTCGTGTGCCGCTGCTACCCTCGATCCGTTGCATACCGAGCAGGAGGTGCTGACGGAAGAAGAGTACAACTAACAGGAGACACACGCCAAACCGCAAGAAATGGTTTCTTGATGAAAGTGCTTGAGCATGAACGAAGGGTGACTCCAGGAATTACCCAACGCTTCAGGTCCCATCAACTTTATGCTTCTATTTAATTCCAAGCTCATCTGTTTTGTACCAACCGGGGGAGACTTGGTCCTGAACCAAATGATTTACTTATTTCCAATCCGCTCAACCAATCGCAATATTTTGCGAAATATTATAATTGTAGATTAGTCAATGCATCCGGCTTCAAAATTTGGCAGATCGACAGACAACCGGTGGTACCTCATAGCAAGTTACCAAGAAGCGGACCGAAGGATTCGATGAGCTACCTTGAGTCTCACCTTCTCGATGATTCGGTACAAAAATATCGACATTTTTTCCAAGTCACCATTTGATAACACAATTTATAACCATTTTATAACACTCTGCGAGTAATTCAAGGACGGACCCCCCTTCGCTTGTTGCACCGCGCCCATGGGAACCATTCCACCTTTGCCACCAGCTTGTCGGTTTGTTGCTACGGTGATTGATTCGGAAATCGATGGTAATCTGATTTAGAGAATATTGTCTCTTCATCGGTAGGTAGAGACGCGTTTACAGTGCACCCTATCGGTAAGGAAGGTAAACCCAACATACCCGGCAACAGGCAAAAGTGGTTTGAGGGAAGGCAATTCCGTTTTCCTATCGCTTCCTCTTCAGAACAGCCCCCCCCGCAAAAAAGTTTTGTTTTTATTTTGTTAAAATAATTTTTCCTTCCTCCTCCTCCCCCCCCCCCCGCCCCCCCCCCCTTTTTCCATTAAAAAAAAAAAATTTTTTTTTTTTTCCCCCCCCCCCTTTTTTTGTTTTGTGGTGTGTGTGGCACTGAGATCCCACCACCCCATTACAACCCCCCGTTTCCTAACAAAAAAAAACAAACCGGGGGGGGGAACGGGTTACTACGTTTTTCCCCCCCTGAATGAACCAACAAGCCCAACCCCGTGGGGAGGAAATGAAGAACCAGGGATGCCAGATATTTTTTTCAAATGTAAAAATTTGAAATGTCTGGGAATGTCTAAAAAAGTCTGTAATTTTTTTTTTGCAAAATTAGACTTCTTTCCACGAAAAGACGCAATAACACCAACCGCACCAATACGGTAATATCGGTAAATTGTTACCCTGCTTGACAACTCGACACCGCACCGGTGGTTGGTAACCGGGTTGGAAAATAACAATTTGCTCGCTCGGTGAGCAGCCGGTTCGTAAATTTGACAACCCGACCCCACCGAGCCGAGCGTTGCTATTTGAAGAAAAATAAGCAAAACAAGTCTAAACGTTAAAACAACATCTTCATCTGGAAGACTTTCATTTCAATTTGAGTGTTTCCGATTTGTTTTTAAAGTGTTATTTGCTGATTTCACGTTTATTGTGATATGTTGTGAAAAAATGAGTGCATCAAAACCTCGTGGAAGGAATTGGACGCAACAAGACAATGAAGTTCTTTGCAGGGCTTGGCTGGATGTTTCCCAAGATCCAATCTTTGGGATAAACCAGAGCATTGGAAACCTTTACGGAAGAGTATTCAAACTATACACTGCACGAATTATTCAACGAAACGAAACCGATGCGAGAATAAATTTGAGTCTTATTGTGTTACCTTTTTATGAACGACCGGTGCGAAAGTGGGTGGCTAAATCAAAATAGGAACGCTCTCTGTCATCAAAATATTACCTAGATACGAACTCACCGGTAGGGATGGTCTAAGAGAGTTATGTCATTTTTGCTATATGTGTGATTATGTTAGCATTTCTGCATCTATTACTTGGATTGTATGCATTCTTACACTATTGTTTCATATTTTTAAGGTGACATTTAAGCTTGAAGCATTCGCATAGATGGCATATAGCGGAGCCCCCAAAACTATATAACATATAATTAAAACTCCCAATATATAAAAAAATATCCCTCCTCCCTCCCCCTCCCCCCCCAACCCCCCCCCCCCACCCACAAACCCCCAAAAATATTAACCACCAAAAAAAAATTCCAAATTCCCGGACTTCTTAAACCCACACGGATTTTTTCCCCATAAAAAAATGTTTTCTTCACCTCCCCAATCTGTACATAAACTAACAATATTGTATGAGTGTTGAGCACAGTGCATGTGTGCGAAGGCGAAATTAAATAGGCCAGTTCACGATTAGCTGCAAACGTCAATTTCCTCAATTGATATTCTCAAAAACGACTCTTTGTTTCTTTGACTGGAAATTTTGAGTCACTCTAAACTAACCAAAAACAATATATATATATATATATATATATATATATATATATATATATATATATATATATATATATATATATATATATATATATATATATATATATATATATATATATATATATATATATATATATATATATATATATATATATATATATATATATATATATATAAATAATAATTGCTTATATATATATATATATATATATATATATATATATATATATATATATATATATATATATATATACATATATATATATATATATATATATATATATATATATATATATATATATATATATATATATATATATAAATAATAATTGCTTGGCTAAACCCTAAATTACAGCCTACCCTACAGCTTGTGATCTACTTGCTATCCAAATTTAAATATATTTCATATAAGAGCTAATTTGAAACATTGGAAAGAACTTGTCTAACTGTTATCTAGCGGGTTTATTTTTTACTTGTTTATCCTTTCTATTAATTTAAAGTGTGATATGAAGGGTAAAATCTCATTGCCTCGCATTACAACCGATTACAACCGATTTGCCGTTTTTGAACTATACAAAAAAGGAGGTTATACGAAACGTCAACGAAACAACGACCGTATGCTATTGTATATGACGCATCTAACAATGCTACAGATATAAGCCACATGGATAGGTCTATTCTATAACTTCTAATAGTGTTTCCTAAGCGGACCCTCCGCGTCCTATCTCGAATATACATGCTTGTCATCATCGGTCTGATACCCTGATCATAACATTCTCCTCCCTCGAAAATAGTGCGATTACATTCAGTTATTAGAAAATTAGTAAACCAGATATTTTGATTATTCATTCCATACAACAAATGGATGAACTACAACACAAATTGCCACGAAAATGAAAAGTGTACTTTAAGTCTTTTCCTTCGATTGAAGGTAATAAGTCTAAGAGTGAATTGCATAACTCGCCAGTATCACACTTATGTCAGTGCCTTTATATAAACGTTCTACAACGTGGCAGTTAAAAAATGACTAGAATGGTCAAACTCTTAATCTAACATGCATGTTTACAGCACGAGAGGGATCCCTTTAATTCAAGAGACTATTAAAGCAAAGCTAACCGATATAGAGAAGAATTGTTCTGACCTCAAGGCTACTCCCTAAGCGGACCCTCCGCGTCCTACTCTTTTCATAAAACCTTAGCCTTTAATTCTTTGTCAGCATCTCTCCTAAGTAACATTTTTCGATGACCTTTGTTCAGTTCGAGAGATCTGATCCCTAGCTTAATAATATGTTGTTAGAGTTAGTGCTTTGATCACGGCTGCCGTATACTTATTATTAAGGACTTATTATTAGTTGCTCACTATCATGATCAAAACACTCACCCTTTTCAATATTAAAGAGAACAAAAGAATTTTAATGGTTACTTACTGTATTTTGAGAATAAGCAACAATGAAAAAGAATTGTCAAGCAAATGAAAAGGGAACTTTTTGTCGTTTCCCTAAATTATTTGATATCAGGTATATGTAGATTGTTCCTAGCTTCGTCTAAGAGTGAATTGCGGTTAAACCCGCCAGTATCGCACCTGTTTCAGTGCCTTCAAATAAACGTACTACGACGTGGCAATTTAAAGAAAGCATAGTGTGATACTATCACTGCTGATCATGTTCTTGGTCTCCCATGCTGGCCTTTTGCATGAGATTAGCCCTCTCACCTACGACAAGGTGACAACCATGATCTTCGAGAGGGAAAAGCGGTTTGTTGTATGATGTAAGAAAAATCCAAAACTACTCAATAAAGACATTTTCAGAAAAATAAAAATAAAATTAAAATAATGCCCCTATTGTGCAGTTTTGAAGTTTTCTTACATCATACAACAAACCGCTTTTAATTAAAATTTCATTTGAATTTTCTAGAAGCATTTTAAAATGTTCGTCCTATACTTTAACATGGGAGCTGTCAGATTTATCACCACTCGGTGTCTTCTTCTTTTTTCAAGTTGGATTCCTCTATATTTATGGTTAACAAAGAAGAGAGGAAACATGGGCTCTCTCAAAAGCAACAGTGAGCCGGCGTCGGTGGTGTAGTGGTAAAGCGTGACTGCTACTTGGCACCCCAGTGGGTCTGGGTTCAATCCCAGTCGACGTCGGTGGTTTTTCTGAGGCGAAAAAATCTGGTCACGTCTTCTTTCGGAAGGGAAGTAAAGCCGTTGGTCCCGGTTCATATTCATGAGTCGTTAGGTAGGGTCCAGGTGGTGGAGTCGTCTTCCTGGCGTCGGTGATTGTCACCATGTGAGGAAATAGGCCGACGTAAAATAAAGATTAAAAAAAAAAAAAAAAAAAAGCAACAGTGATGCCATAGCTGCCGCTCGACAGCGAAGCATTATTTATCGTTGGGTACTATTGGACAGCTCCAAAACATATTTTTTATTGCAAATGATAGTGCCAGATGATGGACAATATAATCATAAGCATAGATCAACCTCCAATGACTGGAAGAAACATGAAATAAATAGCGATTTCAGATTATCTAAATATGTAATAAATTTAACTCAATGTTCAACATCACATTCTGGCAACAAGCCTAGTTGTGAGAGAGAGCTGATGAAGACATGCTCTAGGGTACACGCGATTAAATGCGAAATACACAAAGGCAAGATTTGAGCGAACTTCTTCAACAGGTAAGAAACTGATGGTTTCTAGATGATGTATTTTAAATCTTCAAAATGACAGTAATAAATTGGTAATGAATCATGATTCATGCATCGAATCATTGATCCAATAGATAAAGCTTATGATCATATAATTAAAAGTGAAATAATTTGGAAAATGTAGGAGTTATAGACCTATTTCCTAACAACTGATTAAAATAGTGACCCCTGATTAAGCCGTTTCCTACCCTAGTTTTTTCCCCCTTATCACGTTCAATCCAGTTTTGTATTTTAAAATCAACATTTAGTTTTCACTAGCTGAACCCGGTGCGTGCGCTGCTACGCTTGCAACTAAATGAAGGAAAATTTAATATAACTGGCACATTTATGGTTTTGTTTTCGAAATGAGTTTTTTTTTTCTTGAATAAGCAGGGGTTCAAACTTCTATCAAAACATGCTTCTTACCCGAAAAATACACGTTTTGTGTTTAAGTAACCTGGATAATTCTCATTTTTGGTAGAAATTTGTGTTTCATTTGTATGGGAGCCCTCCCTTCCAGAGGGGGGTGGTTTCTTAAACCACCATACAATCATTGCCTTCAAAACCCCCCACATGCCAAATTTGGTTCCATTTGCTTGTTTAGTTCTCGAACCATCACATTGGGCTCATCGATTATAATAAAAATTTGAGTTTCATTTGTTTGAAGCCCCTCCCCCCCTTCTTCAGAGAGGGGAGGTGTCTTGAACTATAATAGAAACATTTCTTGCCTTCAAAAACCTCTACCTGCCAAAATTGGTTCCATTTACTTGATTAGTTCTAGAGTTATTCAGAAACTTGTGTTTTATTTGTATGCCCCCCCCCCCTACCAGAGAGAGAAGAGGGGTCTCGAACCACCGTAGAAACATTTATTGCCTTTAAAATCCCCGCAAGCCAAATATGGTTCCATTTGCTTTATTAGATCTAGAGTTATGAAGAAATTTCAGTTTCATTTGTATGACAGCCCCCTTCTAGGAGAGAGGAGGGGTCTCAAACCACCATAGAAACATTTTTCGACACCAGAAAACCCCACATGTTAAATTTGGTTCAATTTGCTTGATTAGTGCTTGAGATATGCAGAAACTTCTGTTTCATTTGTATGGGAGCCTCCCTTTCTAGAGAAGGGAGGGGTCTCAAACTACCATAGAAACATTTCTTGCCTCCAAAAACTTCCGCATGCTAAATTTGGATTCCTTTGCTTGATCAGTTGTCGAGCTATGCAGAAATATGTGTTTCATTTGTATGGGAGCCCCCCTTTCAGAAGAGGGAGGGGTCTCTTACTATCTTAAGAACCTTCCCCGGCCCCAAAAACACCTGCATACAAATTTTCACGCTGATCGGTTCTGTAGTCTCCGAGCCTATTAGGGTCAGACAGACAGACAGACAGACAGACAGAAATCCATTTTTATATATATAGATTTGATAAATTCAACTAACTTTTTTTCTTTGTCCAAATATAATGAATTACAATGAATTACAGAGTCAATTTTCGTAACATAAATTAAAAAGTTGTTAATTCCAAATTTTTAATTTTATTTCTTTAATAACAAAAAAACAACAATGAAACTTACTGTTATGACATAAAATGTTTGGGTAAAAAAGGATTTTTTTATAGTTAAAGTCGAGGGGCTGTCAATTTGCGTATCTTCGGTTTATCTATTGGTATTAAAAAGCGGGGCTACCCAATATGGCCTAAGGTCGTTTGGAATAAGGCCGTTTGACATAAGGCCATTTAACATAAGATGTTGGCCGTTTGGCATAATGACCATTTGGCATAAAACAAAGAAAAAATTGTAAACATTACGGTCATTTGGCATAAAAACCATTTAGTATAAATATCGGAAAATGAAAGCTGCTTCAGATTCAGTTCGCAGTTGACATAACTTGGCATTCAAAATTCATGAGGCTTCTTAGTCTGTTGGCATAATGGCCATTAAAGGGCGAACACGAAATTATTGCGACACATTCAACAGGGCATAACTTTTTTTACCATTGGGTAAAAATCAACCAAATTTTGCACACTTTCTCATTGATGTGTATTGTTTACATGCTGTCAAACTCGAAGTCGTGTTTTTCGATTCAACGAAAATGGAGGTGAACCAACGTGAGTCGAGAGAACAAATTCTTTCCAAACACCTGGAATTCCCTGACCTGTCGCACCGGCAGTTGGGAAAAATGTTGAACATTCACCATTCAACCGTCTCCAGAGTGTTGAAGCGGTTCCAGGAGCGGTTGACGTTGGACCACGGCATAGGAGCTGGAAGAAAACCGGGACCGGAGAACAAAAAGACGGAGGGAAAGGTGAAGCGGATGATTAAAGCAAATCCCAACGTCTCAAGCCGTGATTTGGCTAAAAAGATCGGCATGTCGCAGAGCTACGTCCAGAATGCAAAGAAGAGAGCTGGACTACATACATACAAGGTACAGAACTTCCCAAACCGCGATGATCGGCAACAATCGACGGCTAAAACTCGGGCACGGAAGCTCTACTAGAAGATGCTGACAAAATATGGCTGCTGTGTGATGGACGACGAAACGTATATAAAAGCCGATTTTAAGCAAATTCCGGTGTTGGAGTTTTTCACCGGCAAGAGCAAGTTCTATGTGGACGACAAATTTAAGAAGAAGAAAATGTCGAAGTTCGCCTCCAAATATCTCATTTGGCAGGCCATCTGCTCTTGCGGACTGAGGAGTGAGCCTTTCGTTACCCATAAACAAACACCAACAAAACCAAAATTAATAAAAACCCATACACTAATAAAAACTAACCTCCTTCCCATATTTCTTCCCCTTAGGCATTGATTAGCGAACCGTTTGAGAAAGATTATTTGGAGTGAATATCTGTAAATTAACGTTTCAACTAGAAAATTAGATCAATTTCAAAGCAATTGACCGAGTCCATTTGGCATTATAATCCAAGGGAATATTACTATGGATAAAAGCCTATACCATTGACATTATGCCAAATGATCATTATGCCAAATGACCACTTGGATTCTGTTTTATTGCAAGAGTGTTATGCTAAATGGTCATTATACTAAATGGCATTATGCCAACTGACCACTTATCTCAAGTTATTGTTATGCCAAATAACTTTATACTAAACGACTTTATGCTAAACGACCTTATGCTAAATGACCTTATACAATATGGGCTTCCCACTTAAAAAGGTACATTATATATTTTTGTTGTGTATTGAGCGTTATTCTGCGTATTATGTATTTTACCCAATATTTCAGTCTGTTATAAGAAATGATTTTTTTTAAACCCACCACTTTGGATTTATCTAACTGTAGCTTATTAGTAAGTTTAATCGTATTTTGATGCGGAGGTATAATTTTTTACATACATTGCTTCTTGGTTAAAATACTCAGCAACCCCTTTTTTACGGTAAATTTCTCAAATATGATTTTTATTGTTGTGAAACTTGATTTTCGTTGTGACTTAATGGCAATGGACCAATATTACCAACGCCTTGACAGTAATTTTATCATGGTGACAATAGCAGATAGAAGATTATTGTATTTTTTTTTGAGGTAGATGGCTGGATAAGAACATTGCATTTATAAACCCCATCTCTTACGCACGGGATCGAACACTACCATAAGTAGGGACTCCATGTTACCCTCGGAAAGGGCCTATACGCTGCTTATCGGGTTCATTGTGTCTCCAAGTGGCCCACCGCTTTCGTTTCCTCAAGGATTACTACTATAAAAATAAACTAAACTTACGCTATTTTAAAATATTTCAACAAAGCTTCTTACCGTATCTAATATACTGTTCAGATCCTCGTACGTTTTAAAACCGAGTTTCAGAGAATACCTTTATTTGAAATTTAAAAAATATTTCCGTCCGTGAAAGTTTGCAACATAAATAAAATGTCTGCAACAAATGTGAAAAGTCTGCAAATTTACAGACATGTCTGTAAATATCGCATCTCTGTGAAGAACTCCTGCAAGTGAATCTTGTTGAGAATTGTTCCGTTGTCTCTATTTAGGGAACACGCTGTAACAGACAAAAGTGTTTATTGGCAACCATGCTTCAATGTAAATGAATCATGATTTCCGAGCTAAGTTTTGATGGGATGGAGTCTCATAGAATTTCGGTGTGTTTACTTGTGCAACCAAATTCGTTGAATGGAAACGGATGGCCATTGGCGATAATCGTTATGCAAATCAAATTTCCGACTCCAAAATGTCACTTTGCTGTCATGATATTCAGTGCAACAGAAGCTGAATTGAATGCAGTATCATTTTAAACAATTTATACGATCTGACAGTTGACTTGAAACGTGCGTCGTAAAATGAGTAAATTCTTGTCACGTCATTCCGAATGAGCTAGAATTTTGGTCAGGGCGTCTTTGTGTTGATTCCGGCGGCAGGGTGATTTGCTGCGCAACACAATGTTACGGACTAACGGGAAGGGTTCTTTAATTGCGTTTCATTTCTTTTGAAGGTTTTCATGTTTGTATTTGTCGAGAGGGGCGCTATTCATCTGGGGTTTCAATGTCAACAAACACAAAGGCTGCCGATTTCCAGATGAATTTATTACGCCATAGTTTAAATGAGGTAATTAGCACAAGGTCTAGGAGGCTTTGCTTCTTCGAGCGTGAATTGATCGTAGATGCATCGGAGACACAGTTAGTTGATTATTTTATAATTATTATAATTATGGCCCCTTTAACACTTTCGATCTATTAGTGACTCATTCGGGGATGGCAGGGGCAAGTTTCACGCATAAAAGTGTTAATTGTATCTTTTTCGATTTGAAATAACAGAAAAATGAAGTACTTAGAATTAAGTCTACTTACGTTTTTATCCAGGATAAACTGTTTCCTTCTCAGATATTAGTAAAAGGTAGAATTTTTATTCGGTCTACAAATACACCCATTAGAGTGGGTCATCATTGAATTAAACTTAACGAAAAATAAATCTGTTTTGGATCCATTTTCCGTGTTCCAAACAACTGTGCAAACAATTTATAGCAACCTCGCTTTCCGCATTGCATTTAAAATTTGTATGAATACTAGTGTATTATCGGCATTCTCATTTCTAGAAATCGCAATTTTGATTGAACCGTGCAATTTATCATTTTAAAGACAGTAATTTCAAACATATCTCAAACCATGGAACCAAAGATTTTGATTCCATGTTTCAAAAAGTGTTCAGCAGTTTAATTTTGCTGGAGAAAATAAAGTGTTAGAATGTCTCTAATTGAGTTTTGATGCTGAATCAATGGATTGAATTAAGTGATGAACTTCACTTTTCTGTCAACACTTGAAATTATATTCTAAACTAAAATAACTTCGAAGTTTTCTCGGCTCACCATTATGTTTCTGAAAGACTCATCTGATCAAACCAAACAGATGGTTGCTTTCAAAAGGCTGCATAAACGTAAAAAAACTAAACAAAACTAAAAACTAATGGCAGACTAAAAGTAAAAGTTGGGAGTACCTTAGGTAGTGTATGATGTATGATATGTACTAAAGACTGTATTCGATGAAATTTGGACACACAAAATAAGTCACCAAAATTTGCCTAAATTTAAAGTACTACTAAATGGTTAAGTTTTGACATCATTGGTTTGTTGAACCTCTTCTCCCAACCCAAATGCCCGCACCTTTGCCTTGACCCCTTTCATCAAATTTTGGGCAATAATAGGACTGACTTGCTTACTTACTTTTAACCACACTTTCTTTAGTTCAAGTTCATTTTCTATCAGTTTTGGAGTTTTAACGAGCTTTGCCTTCATGATTGCCCAAAATTTTTCAATTGGTCGAAGTTCCGGAGTGTTTGGAGGGTTGACGTCTTTTTGGTACAAAAACTACATTATTATCTTTGTACCAGTCTAAGACGGGCCGAGCATAGTGGCAAGATGCCAAATCCGGCCAAAACAGTGTCGGGCCATCGTGAGATCTCAAGAAGGGCAGAAGTCGTTTTTGGAGGCATTCGTCCTTGTAGATTTGTCCGTTGACGGTCCCAGAGGTGATGAAGGGCTGACTCATTTTGCCACATCCGCAGATCGCTTGCCAGACAAGGAATTTTTTGGCGAATTTCGACACTTTCTTCTTCCGTACACTCTCCGGAACGGCCAACTTAGAGGTGGCGACGTAGTGTTCCTGTCCTGGCATTTGCTTGGTGTCGGCTTTAATGTAGGTCTCATCGTCCATCACAATGCAGAACGGTTTTGTGAGCCACTCCCTGTACAGTTTTCTTGCACGAGTTTTGGCCACCGAGTTCTGTTTATCGCTCCGGTTCGGTGCCTTCTGGACCTTGCACACATGTAATCCAGAACGTTTCATTGTTTTCTGCACAAAACAAACTGAAACTTTCGCCTTTTTCGCAACATCCCTGATCGAAATTTGGGATAACGCATAAATTGGTTCTTTTTTTTTTTCGAGCCATCCCTGAATCCTCGCCCGATTTTCACAACTCATCACACAATTGACACCACACAATGAAATACATTCAGTTAAAATTTCAATAATTTTTACCCACGCGCTAAAAAGTTACGAACAATTGCGTGTGTCAAAATTTCAACGAATACAGTCTTTACCACTCATTGTCCGACAGTAATGGGCTCTCCTCTCTGTTAGACTTTATCGAGCTTTAATAACCACTGATTATCCTAATCATGCCATTGTATGAAGGGCCAAAAACGGGTTGGGTGGATCGATAGGCAACATCATTTATATGTTTCCAAAGGGATATAAAGAATCTCCTTCCAACTACAAGATTGAACAATTGGTCAAAAGAGCAAGCTATCTAACATGAGGATGCCCCAATGGGCGGGGAGAAGAGCCCGCCCTTTATTCACAAACTGTTAGCAATGGGGAGTTGGCATTCCCACTCTCCCCATCCAGAGTGCTTCAATCGGATGCCCTGATGGTCCCACCCATTCCCATTAAATATTTATATAATAGTGTATATATTTATGTAAATGAAAAATACTACCAGCATTCGTATCTATAATATATGATCTTCGTTCGGTTGATCCTGAAATGCAAGAAATGTTGTGAAGTGTTACAGTGTAGAGTTCTGTGGTTCCGCGCCTAAGCACGTTTTCGTTCGTTTTCAGCGATAGCAGCAATTCACCAAAATCTTGATTTGAAGTATCCTGAAAAAGTATGTTGAATCTATTGAAATTTTACAAAACTAACATTTATACATTTTAATTGACTGTTGCCATGGTCACAATTTGCTGCTTGATGCTGATTTTATAACAGCAATCCGCTTTTATTTGTGCTGGCCTAAAAGTTGTTGATCCTGAGTTAGGAATACAGGGAAGATTTAACTGAAAGGGAGTTAAAGACAAATGGACATAAAAAAACAATAAGTAATGTTTAAATCATCGATGAAGTAAAATCAATAAAACAATATTATCAAATATAATGATATTGTGAGTTATGATGAAGTAATGACAAAGATTGAACTGTAACACCAGACAAATGTTTCACCGCGCTGCATAAATCCGATCAGCTCAGATTTGGTAAAATGTCCATTTGCAAACTGGAAATGAAAAATATATTCAGTAATAAGTTCAAAAGCTTACCTCAGATTCCGTTTTGCTTCAAGGCACTAGATACTTCTAAATCATAAGAGGAGAAGAAAGAAAAAAAAAATAATATTACACATAAAACCAAATAAAAAAAAAAAAATATATATTCTTTTACAGTCCCCCGCAAAAAAAAAGATACACCTTTTATCAATGTATTTATAAAAAAAAAAAATTATTTTTTAAAAAATAGGGTATTCCAATACATGTTTCTGAAAAATAAACATAGACGAACCATTTGAGTACAAAAATAACGATCACTTTTATTCCTTGCATAAAATAAAAAACAAAATTATTGGAGTTTAGTTAAATACGTATGACATAAAAAAAGATCCACTTCATGTATCAATAATAAAACAATAATCGAAAGAGTTGGAATCAACTCTTCAATAGTCAATATGACCTCCCTTTGCTTCAATGATGGACTGCAATCGTTTCGGGATGCTTTCGACTAGGTTTCTGAGGTGTTGTGGATCCAACTCATTCCAGGCCTGCTCCAGTGCCGCAAAATATGTTTGCTTGTTTGTTACGTGGGTTTTTTTTCGACTATATTGTCGAGAATTGGCCAGAGATTTTCAATTGGGTTTAAATCCGGGCTCTGGGGAGGCCATTCCAAGGGTTTAATCCGACAGGCACGGAAAAAAGCTTGTGTTTTCTTGGCCGCATGCTTTGGGTCGTTGTCTTGCTGAAAAATGTAATTATCTTCCAGAACCATTTTCAGCAAAGATTCTTCCATATTCTCGTTCAGAATATCTATAACCCATCTGCCGTCATAATACCACTGATTAGAACCAGATTCCCCACTCCAAACCATGAGAAACAGCTCCAGACCATGATATTTCCACCGCCGTGCTTCATGGTCCCTTTTAGATGTTTATTCTTCAGCCCTTCATCGCTTTTCCGCCAAACTCGCAGTCGTCGTTTTCTGTTGAACAGCTCAAACTTTGATTCGTCTGACCAAACAACCCGTTTCCAGAACTCCAGTGGCTTACGGCCAATGCGTCGCCGAACTGTACGATCGCATATCGAAAGGCTTAGCTTTTCTCTGAGCGCACGGATGGTAACAAACGGATCCTTTTTAATTTCTCGGATGATTCTAGCGGTGATCAGACTTGCGATTGCGTCCACGTCCTGTTCGATCTGCGACACTTCCAAGCGTTTGGCGTTTTAAAACTATTTTCTGCACTGCACCACGGCTTACACCATGCTTTTCGGCAACTTTGCGCTGAGATTCGTTTTTTGAGCAATCGCGCACGATAAGATTTCGAACTTGGACTGTTATTTTCTTCCCTCCCATGATCGATTCTTAAAAAACTCGTCACTTGGGCTAAACTCACTTACTTCTCACAACTGTAGCAATTATCTGTGATGGATGTAAATAAAGGAATGTCAAAAGCATGATCAACAAGGGGTAAGCCAAGTGGATGTACACGGAAAGTATTTTTTTTCCCTAGTGGATCTTTTTTATTGACATACCGTAAACACAAGTTTATTTCGTTTTTCACATGCAGTTGGCTGAAATGAATATGTATATTCAAACTTTTACGCTAAGCCTCAGGAATAGTACCCAAATATGTACAGTACGGGTATGAAAGTTGCTTTTGATACGAAGTTGTAAAGATATCTATGCCTGATTAGTATACGGCTCGATGGATCTTTTTTTTCGCCGATCACTGTAGATAAAAATTAAAAAATTATGAAAACATGAAAATAAAAATCATGAAACACAAAAAAAAATAAAAATAAAAATAATTATTATAAAGAAAAAGAATAATATTTATAAATAAAAAATAACATACAACACATTAATTGTTGTTTTTTTTTTTCTCCCAAGCGCGGAAGTAACAATCTTTGATGAAGTTTGTCAGAAGCAGATAATTTCTCATCTCCATGCGAGGCGCTAGGATTGGACTTTCTCTTCATGTCTCTATTGTTCCCCCATTGTGGGCTTTCTACACTTTGATTGTTGTTATTGTTGTATTCTCCATATGCGCGGAGTAACGATATCTAATGATGAAATTTGTCAGAAGCAGATAATTTCCATCAACATAATATGTGTGAAATAGTCGGTGCATGCCACCCAAACAGCTAGAGATAATTTCTCACCCATGTTAGGCATTGGGAGAGGGAAATAAACGGGTCGCTAGAACCAGAACAACGCAATAGGTAGTATAAGAGCACGATCGGTTGCATTCTCTTTTGCCAGTCAAGGGGGTATCCCCCGTCTTGCCTACCCCGCATCTGGGGTAGCTTGGTAAAATAATATGCGCCCGATTGTATACTACCTTCATATGCCCTCCGCTCGTTTTCAACTTGTATTTTTTAATTTTCATAACCTGCCGTTTCTCTATACGGAACTATCAATGCTTTCTCTTCAATTCTCTTAGTTCTCTAGCAATAAATTACTGTCCACTCCTAGAGCCTCTCATGTTGATGGAAATTATCTGCTTCTGACAAATTTCATCATTAGATATCGTTACTCCGCGCATATGGAGAATACAACAATAACAACAATCAAAGTATAATAAATAAAAATATTTTTGTTATTTTCGCGTGTCTGCAGATTGTTTTTGCTCCGCTTTTATACCCCCACTTGCATTATTATAACCACCAGGGAAAAAAACAATTCAAAACTATTACACAATACTTGGGAATTCCATGGATGATCTGAAAATATATACCGTAGAATACTTCCGTTATTCGTGGTAGGATAAGATTTCAGCATACTACCATACCGGGGTCCCGCTGCCTACATTGCATTGGTGGGGCTGTCACCTTAGGTATAGCTGACACGATACAGCGTTTCTTACTCAGCCGCTGGATGCCAGGACAGACGCTGTTTGAGCCGCACCTCCTTGGTGGACAGACGCTCGGCACGCACCTCTTCAATCCAGCTGAAGTCAGAAGGACAACAGTGCCCAGGCTGCACTACCAGCTAAGTACGCAACCTTTAGCTGGCGGTCTTTGTCATCTCTCGGCCCGTGGAAGCATGAGGTAGGAACTTGTGAGGACCAGAGCTATGTTGCGGTGACGCATGCTTCATCACAGTTGTCGACTCACCTTTTTGCATCCCAAAAGTTCTTCCGCGATTGAAGCGGTCTCCTGGTATCTATTTATGGTCGTATACACGAAGTTCCGCTTAAACACAAAGGATTATAGACGTCTGAATATATCGTGGTTGGTATGGTTGGTCACCGTTCGGAAAAATAGTTCACGACAATTTCCCAATATCGATCCATCGCGCGTAATTAACAAAAAATAACTGAGATAGACAACATTATATCCGTTAGTGTATTGGTGTTCATGTAAAAACCACACACATCCGGTCGTGTGAAGCTAAAGCCAGCGGGTGAATAGTCATAAAGAAAATGAATATATTTTTTGGCTCAGGAAGTACTAGCACACGTAACTCACGCCAACACACCCTCAAATTTTCTGTCAAAATAATTGCGAATCAAAACAAAAACAAAGATACTAGTACCGAAAGGTACTGAAAAGCGCAAGAATTGTTGCAAGGCGCGCGGTTCGAGGTGCACTTCGGACCTAGGGGTTCTACAACAGTGAACCAATTTCAAATCGCTAGTTTCATATTGATTGTTGCTAAAACTGCCACTAATACTTGTACAGAATCAATGTAGAATGTAAAATTGTATTCGAACTTATTGAACACCGTGTTGGTGCCTTCGATAAAGATTTACTGCACCTCTATGAGGTTGACGATTATATGAGGACACAGGACCCCGTTGGCATTTGCCAGTTTGGGCCCAAAACTGCGCCGCAGGATGGCGCTGCAGTGTATTTTTCCCAATGAGGGTTCGAGAGTTTTCCTTCTTCGGCAAAATTTTTGGAAAGAAGGGGATGACAACTTATAAGAAATAACCTAATTACCGCCCGGTCCCACGGGATTGACGCTGCAGCCTCTTTTGCCAATCCGCCACATCCGCGGCAGGATCTGGAACTAATATGATAATTTCTCAAGACGACAAATGAGACACTGAAAAACTTTGCCAAAGACGGCAATTGTCTAGCGCTTCATTTGGAAAAGATATACTGCAGCGCCATCTCTGCGGCAAGATCTGGAACTAATGCGGTAATGACAAAAGACGCTAAATGACATAATGAGAAACTTTTCCCAAAGCGGCAACTCTCTAGCGCTTCATTTGGCAAAGATAGACTGCAGTACCATCTCTGCGGCATGATCTGGAACTAATATGATGATGCCAAAAGACGATAAATGGCATACTGACATTTTTTTGTCTAAGACGAAAATTCTCTGCAACTAGCCTGGAATGTTTTGTATGCAATTCTGTTCACACATCGAAATCAAAACCTCCTTCCCTTTATAGCAGATTCCCGATAGCCAATGTTACTGGAACTAGATTTTTCCATCACCAATGCATTTTTGAGACCATAATCTTTCAAATGGGGTATAAACATCGTATCTAGGTTGAAATTTCAAAACTCTAGAAAGGGTTGAAATCCTGATCAATATTGACCCTAATGTCTTATGTGTCAGTTTTGTCTAATACCCGAGGAAGGTTAATTTGTCATGTTGCCCCATGCTCCTAAATGCAAAAGTAATTTAAAATGCAAGGATGATCCCAAAGCGTGCTGAAATTATGAATTATGTGAAAATGGAAAATATACCCTGCCTGTACAAGATCTTCAGTCGCAGTCACTCACTTTTGACAACATTGCTCAGGCTACGCCAACCAGCTCCATGCTAAAATGCCGAAACAAATTTAGCCTCTATTGTTTGCCATGTTGCTTTATCCTAAAATGTGCAGATAAATACTGAGCATGATTGACCGCCCGAGGTTGCTATTCCGTTATTGCCAGATCAGCTGTTATTACACAGAGAACCAAAAGATGATGCTTGGGACCAGCATACATCCTCAATGTGTAAAAACTGGTGATCCCAAACCAAGGCAATACCGGCGCCGGCCTCGCCCGAATGCAGGTCAAGTAGGGAATGGGTATGAATATGTTGACGTGATACTCGCTTTATTGGAAGCCGAGAACACCTCTGCACTTCCACGAGAAATCACTGGGATGTTGGATAAAATGGTTGGGTTTGCAGCGGGATCCGTTTTGGTAAACGGTGTGCTGAATTCAGCTGACGTCGGCAGCGAATAAGATATTTAACTTTGTTCCCTATTTATTCTCTGATACAAGTTAACACTTAAAATTTTCCAAATTTTGGCACCGATTTAAACCAACAGTAAGGATGCTGTTGGGCCAACTCACAAGGATGGTATCCTGAGTCCAAAACAAAATATGTTGAGATATCCAATGTGACGCCTTTTTATACCCAACCTGATTATTCCATAATCGAAACCGACGCAGTGGAACACCCGCTGCTACGGAATAATCAGGTTGGGTATAAAGAAAAGGCGAGGTAGATATCAAGCATAATATTTGTTTTGGACTCAGGATAGGTTAGGTACAAGAAATGTTAGCTGTAGGTACAAGTGTTTGTATTTAGAAAATAGGATAAATACGGCAGGTGGCGAAGGTTTTTTTTTCAGTCGAGTATTAGTACACGACACTGAAGAAGTCTGCACATTGTAGACGAAATACGCGTATCTGTCAAGATAAGCAATAAAGGTAGTTGGAATTAAATGGAAATTACTAATCATTCTTCTTATTTTCTAGTTAAATTCATCCTTTTATCCATGTCATGTTCAACTCTATATCGAACTACAAAACTGTTAATAATCATCGATTCACTCGCGACAAAGCGGAAACTTAATAATTTACGTCCGGGAGTCACAATACTACCACTAATAAACACAACTAAGCTGATGTCATGACGTCAAACTTCCACTGGGGTACCTCGAAATATGTCTGGATGTGTCCAGGGCAGTTCTGGATACTCGATCGATACTCGAACCATAGTTGTGCCACCAATTTTTGAATTATCATGTGATTTTAGGTGACGGATGATGGGGTTTGGTTTATAGCAGAAAGTGACCACTTCTCCTGGGGTTCCCGAAACACGCTTGGGTGTAGCCAATTTGGTTCTGAAAAGTCAATAGGCCTACTTTTGATTTTATTATTGTATTCTCATAGATTTGAGGTGCCCTGTGATGGATTCCATGTGATTAAGGGCAATTATATATATTTACGATCCATATAAGGCTTGTTCGCGACAAAATCTGGACACCCCTAAATACGTATATCTCTAGAAATACTTCATCAACGCGTGAAATTTTTCTCATTTGATAACCACACGTGTAAAATCAATTTTTTGTGATACTACAAACTTTTAGATCGAAGATGGCGTCGAAAGAAGAGCAATTGTTTGCGGTCGCAATGAAAATCCGGATCTGTCAGTAAGAAAACTTGCAAAAAAGCTTGGTTTTCCTGCAAGCACTATCCATACCGTTCTTAAATCTTTCGATACACGTTTGACAACAGCCAGGAAGGCTGGGAGCGGAACAAAAACGGATCTCAGGAACCACCAGAAGGACGCAAAGGTGAAGCAAATATTGCAGAAGAGGCCAGATCTTTCGGTATGTACTGTGGCTAGAAAAATAAAAATGTCCCAAACTTTCATGCATACACGGTGTTCAATAAGTTCGGATACACTTTCAAAATTTGTTAAAAAAATGAAAACATGTTTTTTTATTTTTTGGATTTATGTTATTGAAAGCTATGTTTACAAGGAACGTTTACAACATTTCTCTTGGAATGACCCCCCTTTGTACTCCTTAACGAGCTTCAAACGTTTCTCGAACGCGTCGCAGGCGGCACGCACGGACTGCATGGGCATTTCGTCCCAGATTTTGAGAATTACCGTCTTGAAATGATCCAAAGTGCTGACCTTGTATTCGTTCAGCTTCGCCATCATATAGGACCAAACAAAAAAGTCGAGAGGATTCAAGTCCGGGGAGCTGGGAGGCCACAAAGTTTTGTCCAGAAAGTCGGTTAAATTGTCCCGACACCAGGCTTGAACCACATTTGCCGTATGGGCTGGTGCACCGTCCTGCTGGAACACGTAGTGCTCATCGCCGTAGAGGCTTCGGAGACTGGGGGCAACAACCTTTTCCAAAACCTCAGTTTTGCAGTACGCCGCGTTGATTTTGACGTTTTTTTCAATAAACACCAAGGGTAGCTTACCACGTTTGCATACTGCCCCCCAAACCACCACCGACGCGGCACTTTGGAACCGAGGGATGTTTATATTGGATTCAGGAATGCTGTCCCTCGATGGCGCCCACACCCGGTCATTTTGCACATTGTGCGGCTGCTGCAGCACGAACAGTTTCTCGTCCGAAAAAACAAACTCCTGACCAGCGTGCCGAGAGAGGATCCTCTTAGCTCGATCCAACCGCTTTTTGCTGGTAGCCTCCGAAACGCCATGGACCTTACGTTTTTGTAAGGCCTGAAACCAAGGTCCTTGGTGAGTATGGTGTGAGCGGTTCCAATGGAAACGTTGAGATCTGCAGCCGTTTTCCGGATTGAGCGGTTCTTTTTGCGCCGAATTCGCTCCCTCACGATCTTGATGACCCGTGGCGTCCTCGCTGAACGCGGCCGACCGGATCTCGCACGGTCATTGGTCGAGGACGTCTCCCGGTATCGCCTGATGGTCGTGTAGACAAAGTTCCGCTTGACCCCATGCGATTTCAGCAGCCGGAATATATCGCCGGGTCGCTCACCGTTCAAAAAACGCTTAATTACGAAGTCCCGATACTCTTTCATCGCGCGTAACAAACAAACAACAACTAACAGAATGTCAACACCGCGCACATTCGGTAGCGTATGAATGAAGCTAAAGCTGACACCAATACCAATGCAGAATATGTACATGGCGCATACCTACGCAATGATGAAAACTTGTATTCGAACTTATTGAACACCGTGTACTTCACCACAACCCCACCCCAAACAACCCCCTCCGTCCCATTCCCTTCCCCATACCCCCTTTACTCCCTTCTATTCCCCCCCCCCCCGACCCCCACCCCACAAATCCCCACCCCACTTTTGCCCATGCCCACCACCCCACCCGAACCACAAAATACCACAACCCAACCATCCTCCCCCCCCCCCCCCCTCCCCTTTCCCCCCCCACTTCAGCCCCCCACTTCCTCTTGCGCCTCCCGCTCCCCCCCCACCCCCCCCCCCCACAAAAAATCCAACCCCACAAACCACACAGCCCACACACAATGGCTGTAAAAACTCAAAGTTCGTTGTTTCTTCATGCAGCCTAAATAAGTAACTGTAATTAGTTTTAAGATGACTAATAATGAACAATTAAATGAAAAAAAAGCATCTTGGATTAAACTAACAGCAAATTTGTTTTAATCCAAACTTAATCTGTCCAGATTTTGTCGCGAACAAGCCTTAGATAACGCGTTCCGCGAGATATTTATGGAATCGGTGGACCGAATCCAAATACATTCTATAGCGTTCATTGCGTATCCCTATACAATCCGTTTGGCGTTCGTTTCATGCGAATCGGTTAAGTGGTTGCTGAGAAACACGTCTTATTTTGTAGCGTCACGGACATACAACATACACATTCATCACATACATTTTACCTACTCGTAGAGCTGAGTCGATTGGTATATGAAATTTTACCCCAAGTCCCTCGAATGGTAGTTGGACCTTCAAGCGATCGCAATATCCTTCTCTATCGACTCAAAAAGTATAGAGGTTCCGGAATTTTGTTCAATATTACCAAGCGGAATTTTGACAATTGATCTGCATGCAACGAAACGTCACATTCACTTACGGAATAATCAAGCGGAATATTTTCCCGAAAGTAAAAGTGACAGCTCCCATTAGTTTGCATGGAAACCTTACAAATTCCAATTTTATTTTTCGTTCTTTTCAGGTGGAATATCAAAAAAAAAAACAAAAAAATAATTTCTTTGTGCACATAGACAGCAAAAAGGTCCCGACATGATTCTTTCGCCAGCTATCTGTGTGGCAGATTGCAATCGCTTCCGCTTCAAGCGGCTCGTTCTCTGGAAATGGAAATTTTGAATCGTGTCCATAAGGTAATAGCAGCGGCTGGATAGTCAGGAAGAAAATGGATATAATGTTTGGCTTAGGTCTACATCGGTCCCAAGCTCGGTCTCAAGCTTAATGATTCGCCCCTTATAACGTAACTCACACGAACACGCCCTCAAATATTCTGCCAAAATAACACAGCGAATCAAAACAAAAACAAAGATTCTAGTACCGAAGGGGCAAACTGCAAGGTGTACTTCTGACCAAGGGGTTCTACAACAGTGAATCAATTTCAAATCGCTAGTTTTATATTGATTGTTGGTAATAGAAGATCTCGAGAATGTAGAATACTTATTTTCTGAATCACAGTAGACAGGTCCAAGTTTATTGAATATATTTTCATCGAATTGAATTACAGTTATGTTGAATTACAAACTTGTAGTATTTTTGATTTTATATACTAAAAAAAAAACAAAAAATAAATAAAAATAAATGAAAACTCTATGATTTTTGGTTTTGTTTAAAAGACATTTGCTCTTTCTTCGTACCTTTGAAACGGTAACTTAAACGTAATATTCGGCAAATGTTCTATCATCGGTTTTAAGCTCGTGTTAGGGAAGGGACCCGCGTCTGTGAGTATAATCAATGTAGGGACTATTTATTGACCCCGGGTGCCCATCAAGTGGTCCCATCCGGCAGTCCCGGAACATTCCGAACAGTGTCCAATCCAGAAAATCGTTTTTTATAGCAATGTGAGATCAAAATCAATACAAGAACCATTCATCGACTCCGGGTCGCCACCGAGTGGTCCTCTTACAGTTCTTGAACATCCCGAAAAGTAGCCAATTCTGGAAATGTGTCCTAGAAAGCAGGGGCTAATTCGTTTATTGGAGCAATGTGTGAACGAAATAAATACAAAAACTACTTTTCTAACCCCGGGTGACCATGTGTCTAGAAATCTATAATTTTTAGTTCTGTTTGAAAGACTTTTCTCTTTACGTCACCAGAGAACCAGAAGGCTATAGTGCTGCGGCACATGCCTGTGAAACAGTAACTTTATTGAAATATTCTGTATCGTAAATTCTCATGTGAGGATTATGGTGTATTGATATAGCAAAACAATTGGACTATATTCGGTTTTGAGTCCGTGTCGGGAAAGGGATTCCTGTTGGGTATACCTGTCGTTAATGGAAAACAAAAAGCTTCAATATATCTCTAAATTTTAATTTTATAAAACCTAGATAAAAATATTTTTTTCCAAATCGTTTATTCATAGGTCACAGAATGATGACCTCCAGAAATTACTGCGGAACTTCAGAAACACCTTTTGGAGGAGCTCCAAAAATTATTTCTGTATGAACTCCTTCTGACGAAACTTCTGAATTTCTTCCTGGAGAAGCACCAGGAATTTCTATCCGAGAATCTTAAGGAATTAATCCAGGAGAAACTCCTGGAGTTCCATCAGTAGAAACTCCAGGAAATCTTCCTAAAAAACTCTAGAAATTCTTCCTAGAGGAAGTCCGGGAATTCATCTAGAAGAAAACTAATGATGTCCTTCAGAAAAAAACTCTAAGAAATCCTCCTCCGAAAATACTTTCTGGAAGGATTCTAGGAATTTCACTGAAGGAAATTGAGTTTTTTCTTAAGAGGAATATCTGGAGTTCCTGTAAGGAGATTTTTTTTAAAGAAACTCCTGCGAAAACATGGAAGAACTCTACACAGTGACAAATTTGATAGTCATGATTATTGGGGATAGGATGACTATTGCAGTATAGTGATTTTGAACCGGCTATGATCATGGTCAAAACTACCATTAAAACTAGTTGATCCAACATTTGCCATAATGTCGGAATAGTCCTTGTTACCATGATCATAGTCAAGAATGCCATGAACGTGGTGAATTCGACCATTTTCATCGTTATTGTAACCATTATATACGATGGTCATCCTGACCATGATTTAATTGTCGGTATAACGATAGATTTTTTTTCAGAGTAGGATCAATTTCTGGAAGAGTTCCAGGAAAAAATCTGGAGGAAATCTAGGAGAGATTTCTGGTTGTACTTCAGGAGAAATATTAGGCGGAATTCCAGGGAAAATTCAAACGAACTCCTGAAGGAATTTCCGGAAGAATTTCTAGAGGAATTCCAGGAAGAAATTTTCCCACGAAAGAAAGCAAATTTCCCATTATCAGACGAATTGCTGGAATAACCCCCAAAGTTGGAGAACTTCCCAGTGGAACTTGGAGGAGTTCACGGATGAGCTTTTTCTGGAGGAATTTGCAGAATAATTCCTTAATACATTTCCCGAGCAATTCCTGGAAGAATTTAAAGTATCCATTTTGGGCAGCGAGTTTTTCACAAATTTTCTTGGATACAAGATCATGATTATGTTAAATCAAACCAAACGCCGAACACTAAGCAACATTATGACATTTCAAAATTATAACCAACGCCTCAACGCTGAAGGTGTATTGTGACGGCAAACGCGTCAAGCGCGTCGAATGCGCGTTTTAGTACAAAACGCTGACGACAAAGTCCGACGAGATGCAACGCGCAACGCGACCCCCCCACCCACACCCCCCCCCCCCCCCCGGCCAACTAAACAAATTTCCCCACCCCTACGCCACCCCCACTTCCCCAAACACCGGCCAACCAAAATAAAAAAAAAACCAAACAAACCCCCCGCCCCCCTATTCCCCCCACAAAAAAAAAAAAACCCCCCACCCCACACCACCCAAACAAACTTAAAAAACCAACAAAAATCAATTATAATTACCCGCTCCTCCCCCACAACAACCACCACCCCACAACAAATCCTCTTTTCGTGTCAGATCGATAGTTTACATACGTTTGGACTTTTGTTTACCTGTTTGTTTACAAAACCAGTTACGACGTTTTGAATAAGTTGTCCAGAAAATGTTGATCCAACCCAACCTAATTCAGCGAAGTGAAAGTAGGCGATGATGATTCTGAACGAAATAATTTATCAACATAGGTTACTTGATGGCGGTAGAAATTTCAGGCTCAGTCACAACAAAACCATAACTAAGAACACTGTAATCAAACAACTTTTCACATCAAATTATTGTTTCTCTTCTTTCTACAGATTAAAATGGACGAAAATTCGACCCTACTGGAGCGGGCCACCGGACTAATAAAGTGCTGCAAACTGCCCCGTCTAGCACGCAGCGTTGACGAAGCACAGCTCAAACCGGAGACCTTCCGTGAGTTCCGGTGCATCGTGAACGAAACTCTGCCGAAGGTGTTCGATTCACTGTCGCAGTACGAAAACCAATTGCTCGGCTACGATGAATTCAATCAGGATAATTTAGAATTCCAAACGAATCTGGTTCTAGTTGTATTGGAACAAGTGTACATTCCGGGGGAATTGTACGATTTTCAAACCGAGAACCCGTTCAATCGCTTGGCTGAGATTTACCAGAATGGTCAACTGGAACGAGCTCTCACCGGCGAAGGCAGTGATCGGCTATTGACACGAATCTGGGAGCACTACCAGCGGGTACTCAAGGCAAAGGAATGGATGTACCATCCGGGAGACGTTGTTGGGTTTGTTAGAATTTGCGAGTTCCTGTATGGGAACATGTTGACGACGTCAAACCCCCTATCGCAAGCGGTAGCAACGTTCATCCTATCGGTTGGAATATCCCTGGTTGAGTACCATGATCCAGAATACGAAACAATCGGACTACGACTATTCAATGTTCTGCTAAGCGGGCAGCACCGAACGATGCTGCGTGAGAGTAACATCCACGAAGTTGTGTTTCAAAATGCTTTCCGATTGAAAGGCAAAGCCAAGAACGAACGATTCCTACGAGAGTTGTGGACCTGTCTTTTTCAGTACGTCGAATTGACTGCTGTGACTCAGAGGGATTTCAGTGAGTGGTCCAATCTTGACGACATCGTCGAAGCACTTCTAGAGCAGCTGGCCTTCGAATCGAATCTCGTTCTCTCGTCTATACTGTTGGTGTACCTGTTGAAATTGCTCTCGCTGGATTTACCTGACTTTGTAATCGACGATTTGGACGACGTCCAAGCGTTGGATAGCAAATGTCATTTATACGAACCGGTTCTCGAACAGCTTAGGAAGAACTGTGCCCTGGAGTTTCGCAACCGACGCTTCTACCGCTGGCAAAAGCGATTGATTTCGATGCTGCCTTTTGAATTGGAAAAGGCTTGCGGTACGAGTCGGGATTGCGGAAAATATATGCACGTGAGGAGCTCCAAGTTCCCAACTTTAGTCGGAAACTTCTTGATGATTCATTCTTCATTTCAGGGTGTTAATTTGCTGTTCGTACTAGCAGTTTTCCCAATCGAGCCGGAAGCTGTTGGCAACGTTCCGGATATTCAGTCGAGTCTTCTGGATTTCATGATCGTTTTCAAGCGACACATGCGGGACCAGTACGGACGGATTCAATCACTCACTGGGAAGTGCGATTTTCTTCATTCTTTGAAGGTAATTTGACGGAATCTTCGGTTAATATACTACTGTTGACGTTCGATTGATTGCAGGCATCGGTATCGTGTGACAAATCGGTAGCCGTTTTTTGTAGAAGCGTTGCTCGAAACTACTTTCCCGACGATCAAAGCGAGTTTTGGAAGGTTATCGGAATGGACTCGGACGAGTCCTACCAGGAGGATAGAATTTTCTACGAGTGTCTGAAAGAGTTGCAAACAAGAATGTAAGATTTTGCTTTGTTCGCGAAATGGCTGTTTGTGTTGTATTGCTATTGGAAAGATTCGAAATCCATGTGTGAAAGTGCATTAGTTTGATGACTTGCACATTCTGTTGGTCAAAAGGTCAAACCTTATTGAGAGATTACCACCAGCTCCTAGCCTGTCAAGTTTAGCGATCGCAATATTGTGGTCCAGCTTGTCATAAGCTGCCGTTAAATCTGTGTAGATCACGTCAGTTTATTTATTTTGTCAACCGACGTAGACTAGTACATTTGCATATACAGTTTTTACATACACGTTTTTTTTATGAAATATAAAAAAATAATAGATTAAGTAGTAGGAGCTTTTATAATATTTTTAGTAGATGTTGTTTTGTTCGGCATTAAATATTTTTTTAATTTTTTGCCGTGATAGTTTTACAATGCTGATTATAAGTGGCCATAATTTGATTTAGAGGGCCTTGTTTGGCATAGTTCGTTCGATAATTATCAAGTATGAATAAATTCCGGTTCCGTAGTTGCCGTGAAGGTGTATATAAATTTAATTTTGATAAAATTTCAGCTGAAACTATTCGCTATGAAACTAAGTCGTTAACAAATGAAACCTTGCAAATTCGCGACGTTGTTGCATTGTTTGAATTTTTATAAGCATGCAGCGCGCTTCGTAAGATGGAAGCGGATACGTTGTTTTAGGCAGATTTACGATTTTTGCCAGATTTAAGATACCAGAAAAGAGCTTTTCCAAAATTCCGGGAATATTCCAGTTTCAAGCGATGTTTAAAGAGCCAAAACAACTTAGTTGTAAGTTCCATAGCTAGCATTCAAAAATACAGGGGGAATATCGTCAGGTCCTACACCTTTCAAGGCATCTGGATTTTTAAGGGCATGCAGGATGTCGTGTATCGTGACTTTATTGACACCTATTTCTGCCGTCGGACGCATAAATGTCACATGTTACAAACGAGCAAAATGAGAAAAACGCATTTGAAGTTTCAAAATATATTTACACTGTTACCGCACAATTTCGCTCTTTTTGTTGACTTTAACGCAATAAACTATCGAAGCATATTAATATTATTAAGTCTTACTCAAACTTGCCAAAAAAAAAACGATTTTTACCACTTTTTTCAATCAAATCCCAAATGTGACACTTATGCCGCGAAATTCTCTGGTCAGGCGAAAAATGTACGCATATTTGTCACATCGTGAACTGAGAGATGGTTGTTGTTGACATTTGTTTTGACATTTCACGAGCGACGATTGTATTTCTTTGGCGTGATTTTTCGGTGTCGATAGAAGTGGAACCAGAAATGGAATATTTGAAACAATACGGACAATCCAGTGGCGAGGAATCGGAAGAGGACTTCCGCGGGTTCGATTTTAAAAAATGGCACAGGTGAGCGATTTCCGTCTGCGGACCCGGCAAAATTACCGGTCCCAGAGGTCGACCAATCGGTTTTCAGCAGCAGTGGCGTAGGATCGGAACCTGGGACAAGTTTCCACGGTAGAAACTCCGACGAAGAAAAGGAAACAAGGGAAAGCTGTGATACGGATAGCTCTGGCAGTTTTTCCGAGCTGCGGCCAAAGCGGAAATCCGGAAAAAGAACCAAACAAGAAATTAAACGAGAAGATTCAGCTAGAAAACGGCATCTGTCGCATACGGTCATTCTGGACAATTGTGGATGCCTCAAAAAGTGCAACGAGAATCTTACGCGGGATGACAGACTACAGTTCCATAAATTATATTTGGATCTGGACAATGTTGGTCAAGGAAACTTAATCCGGCAGTATGTTCATCCAAAACCTATTGCACGACGCCGGAGCCGTAAAGTGTCCACGGATTTGGCAAAGCAACTTGCGTTAAAATGCTCAAAATTCCAAGCGCAAGCGGTGACCCTGTAACTGTCTGCAGAAAGTTTTCCTTAAACACGATTGGTTTTCGCGAAAATTGTGGGTAAGTTTTTTGGAAGCATTGTCTGTTACATAATTTATTTATATAGAAAGTAGTAAGGTGATTTACAGATGCATCCGGGCTGCTCGGGACGGACCTCCAGTAGACCGACGTGGGAAATATAAGAGAGATATGAAAGCACGTGAGGCCATAAGGGAGCATTTATTTGGATATGACCCAAGTATCTCCCACTATCGATGATCTCATGCTCCCAACCGTCTTTATTTGCCATCGGATTTGACCGAAAAGTCCTTGCACGAGGATTATGCAGCCAAACAACACCTCAAAGCAAGCTATTCGTTGTACTGTAAGGTCGTCAAAGAAAACAACATCTCTTTTGTGAAGCTCGGGCACGAAGAGTGTGAGGCGTGCACTGCTGCAGAGCTACGTATCAAGGTCAATGGACACTCCGAAATTAAGGATTGTAGCTGCACCGACTGCTCTGGACATGCACTACATCTTCAACGTACAAAGGAATCACGATTGTCTTATCGAGAAGATGGTGACAAAGTGCTGCCAGGTGTAGCAGTTTTTTCTGTGGACTTGCAAAAAGTAAGTTCTCGGAAATGCCTAATATACACAATCATTTCTAAGATTTGAACTTATTTACTAGGTCATACAGCTTCCACGGTTGGATTGCTTCAACCGCATTATTTTCTCGCAAAGGTTGCTGGTCTTTAATGAGAGCTTTGCGCCTGTTGGTGCCTACACACGTGCATTTCCAGTGTCTGCGTGCATTTGGTCCGAGTCGGTTAATGGTCGCACAGCCAACGAAATCCTCAGCTGCTTTTTCAAAGTAATTAAGAAGTACGCTGACCTGAAGACAAATATCTTTTGGTTGGATAATTGTAGTTCGCAAAATAAGAACTGGAACTTATTCCAACACATTATCCTACTGATAAACAGTAATGAAATGCAGGTCGAGCGCATACTTTTTAAGTACTTCGAATCCGGACATACGTTCATGGCCGCTGACTCTTTCCATGCGGCGGTTGAATCCAAAATGCGCCATGAACGTGTTGTCACTTTTGAAAACTTCATGTCTGCGGTTGGCAATGCGAAGAACAATGTTGACGTACTTGATATGCAAGCTACAGACTTTTTCCAACCTAAGCTCACCGTTTCGCAGTACACGATAAACCAGTGCACGCCCTGCCCGTACGTGGACTCCATGCGGAAAGTGGTGTTTGAAAAAGGCAGTTATGAACTTGGATACGCAGACAACATCAACAGTGAAGACCTCAAATACTGCAAGTTGTTTTCCAAGAAGCAACATAAGTTGGTTGAAAAGGATTCGTTCTCTATTGAGACAAATGTACGTTGGCAAAATGCTCCCCAAGGAATTGAAGAAGAGAAGAAAACTTCTCTCCTGAAAGTGGTTCTACCTGTCGTTAACGAAGAGGAAAAATCATGTTTCATTAATCTTCCGACGAAGCAACAAGCTGCTAATTAATCGTTGTACTTGATTCAAACTTTAAATAAATATTATCGCCACAACACGTTACAATAATTATGCGTCTTATTAGGATAAAATGGGTTTGGCAAAGGGTTCCTCTTCATCACTTTTTTATGGGTTTGAACATTTTAAGTATATTTATAGTCACAGTTTGATATCGCCTTCTTCCAAAAGGCCGTTCGCATTCTACGTGGAGAGGTTTTAGACAATATAATACCTCCCCTCCTCCTTCATGTACAACCGTCCATATGAATTTTGAAAGTCTGGTATGGACCGTACATACCTACTAGCTCCCTAAAAAACTATCCACAGGTATTGTAGATGGCCCCTAAAATCATGGCATATATTATGAACGGTCCTCAGGACACATCATGCAGTGCTATGTGTCTTTTTGTGCGATTGTTATATTTCTATTTTTTAGTGTGACAAATATGCGTCCATTTATCCCGGTGTGACAAATATGCGTCCATTTGTTCGAATGTGACAAATTGACTTCGGATTTTTGTTTCAGTTATCGCAAGGAAAATCCGGGATAAATTCAAAGAAGTCCCGGTCATTTTCGGAACAGGTGTTATTAATGTTGCAAAGAATCTTCCGAATTGCTGCAAATCCGTTCATCTAGATGCATGGATGATGGAAAATAGTCAGATTTCAATTTTGTTCAATTGAAAAAGGTCTTAGGGCACGACTTTATTTCAATTTCAAATTTAGTGTTATACTCTTCAAATTCGATGTCGATGGCTAAATTTAGTTGATTACAAACGTCTTAATATTTCTCTAAATCTTCATTGTTGTTTTTTTTTGTTAATTTTGTGCGCTTTTTGCTTGCGATTTTGTAAATTATATAAATTGTAATTTATATTGTATAAACAGACATTTATGTCCATATACCTTTTCTTGAAAAACGTGTGTAAAAGTATAGTGGGACAGCCGGTATAAGAAGCAAGTGCAGAGAAAAACAAACAAAACTTTTCAGGTTATGTGCTAGCCTTTTTATTGATAAACATTGAGTTATCGCGCAATTGCAGCGCCGCCTACCAGGAGCATAACGACATACATTTGAAATGTCGGTTTAAAGTTTTACACAACTAGCAGACCGGAGATGAACGTCTGTTCTCTGTGGAATTGCGTTGATTGGAACCTCTTCCTGAATAATTCCGAAAAGAACATTATAAAATACATCAACAGCAATCTTAATTTTTCGTTCATTTCGTAGTATTAGTTACCAGTTTACACCACATAATCTGCGTTTATTATTTTCATAATTTGTCTTTTTCAAAGACTTCCTCGTATTCACAGTCGTTGGGTCTTTGAGTTTCATGAACAAATAGAGATAATTCGATTGCTGTGTGAAATGCTTCATTTTTCCATAAAGGGATTCAACGATTCGTGAACATTGGTCAACAGAAAGTCCAAGTAACAGTTCTGTTGATTTTTGGCATTATTAATTTGATTTAGACCTAAATTAGCAGTTTTGTGGAAATCAAACTGCAGTGTTTCATTGTCTTCAACGACTGGAAGTAAAATGCTTTCATTTTCAGAGTCCAGCATAAAGTCAAGTTGTCTTTGGTTAAAGTCACCATAGATGTGAACTTTAGCCTCAGGAGCTAATTGTGATACAATTTGTTCAACGTTTTGAAAAACAGATTCATAAGCAGTTTTATTCGCATGATCTGATGGAAAATACACGAAGGCAAACACGTGTGTTTCGCCAGCAATGCATGATTTCACCCAAACATGTTCAAATTCTTTGAATTTAGTCTTAGAAATGATTTCTGAATTGAATTTGGCTGAAAGTGCTTTGAGAACACCTCCTCCAGACTTCTTCTGGGACTCATGAGAATATCGGTCGTCTCTGAATACGTTGAATGTGCTTCTGAAAATTTCTTCATTTCGAACGCTTTCATCCCAGGTTGTTTCAGTAGCTAGAATTACCGAAAAAGATGAGCCTAGTATATTTTTTAATATATTTCTTTCATTTTTGCTGCGCCTTTCACACGGTTGAAATTTTGGCAATAAATAAGAATTTCAGTTGAATTATGTTTTAACGAAGATATTTGAAAGGTACGTCGGTCATAGAAGTACTTAAAATGTTTTCTGCATGTGTGGTTACAAATAGATTTCATTTGCTGAATAAATTGCAAAAATTCATGTGTGGGATACATAGATATTATCATTGCTTTTTTATCAGTGTAGGTAGGGCAATATTTTCATTTTCCGTTTCTGACACCTCAGCAGTGCTATTGTTGTGATGGTGTTGCACCTATCGATCGGAATATTTCCAACGCTTCGATTGAATTATTTAAACTATTGATTTTTAACATTCAACTATTGAAATTAACGCAAATATAAGGTGATGTCTTATAATGCCGATTTTTCAGTGTAATTTTACCAAATACACAATACTTTCCTAGCACAGACTTCATATTTAAGTAACGAACATCTCCTAGGCAGCCTTGAATGTTATATAAGGGGTACACCTTCGCATTTTGAATTAGTTTTTCGGCGGTCGTGGAGCTGTGCAGAGTAGGATCTGCAGTTGGATCGTAGCCGGCAGCAGCACTGGCGAGCAGTCGTTGCCCAGAGAGGAGTGCAGTTAGCTGTTGGTGCCGATGCTCCCGTCAACCTCGCTGCGAGAAACATGGCTGCTGAAGCCTACGAGATGGCGGGAAATACCGCCCGTGACATCAACGAGACAAGAATTATCCCACGTCACCTGCAGTTGGCCATCCGCAACAACGAGGAACTGAACCAAGAATACCAAGAAGAAAGCCCAAGTTCAATCGCGAACCATGTTTCTCCCCCGTCGACTAAATCCGTCCTTTTCAGGTCGACCAAATCAATTTGTCAATTAAAGAGTTTGTTTGAATTTTTCTCTGGTGCTGTTTGAAATTTCCATTACCCGATTGAACATGGGATTGCTTTAAACTCCGCGTCCCGGAGTAAATGGCAAAGCGCGTTGAACAACCAATGAACCAACAGATCCATAACTATCTTCTACGCATTAAAGATAGTGGCCCTCTCAACCATCGTAGAAAATACAACTGGGACGTATCATCATAAAGAGCCACCAAATGCTTTCTAAAGTGTTTACAATAGAATTTTCTTACATATTTACTTCCTAAAGCTGGTGGACGTTCCATTAGCACTTTTCGACCTAGACGTCTATCGGCAATAATAGACTTTGAATTCCCAAACAGACCACAACCATCTACAACGCAATAAGGATAATGATCTCCAGGTGGTCGATCATATCAACAGGATGTGTTCTTATGGTGCATTCTCGCTCCACCATCTTGGAAGGCAAACAGTTCCAGTAGTTCCAGAAGTTCGGAAAAAGAAAACGTCGGCACATCTACCGGGTGCTGAAGCATTTTAACCCGATACTGTCGTTTCCTCCAAAGCGATAAGCATTATGAACAGCTTCGTCTATGATATTTCCGAGCGGATTGAAACCGTAGCTTCCCGACTGACTTAAATTAGGAACACAGATAGGCAATTTGAACTTGACCCGATGCGGCCACCTATTGTACGCCATACTGAACAATCGGCGGAAGGGGACGGACGTTTTTTGCGGGCCAGACTACGCGACCCAAGAATAATGAAAATCGTCCGCCTATACCTTGCCTATATGAAGGACCAGCCTGCTACAGTCTGCGTAGAAGGAATGACGTCAACAAGCATCAAAATACTGCTTGCATCCGAACCCCCCCCCCCCCCCAACCCCCCCCACCCCCCCTCACAGAGTTTCTCAGGAGTTTGGAAGGAATGCAACTGAAGCAGCACCCGATTCGGAAACTTATCAGCGATTCCTGTCCAGCGAACGGACGCACCGCCTGCAGCAACTGCGCGAGAGCACAACCAAATTTCACTCCTCTTTGCATTTTCGGAAGTAATGACGCCTTCTTTGGAAGCAGATATGAATGAAGAGGTTTATAGTGATAATAATATTATTTTGTCAACCGACACACTTTCAACAATTTCTAAATGTAAACAGAATGCGACGGAAATTTTGATTTACTGACAAAATTTCAATCGCATGAAAAGCCCAGCCAAAATGAAGGAAATTTATAATAATTTATTAAGTTCGTCCTTTTCGGTTATTCTGGCAACTGAAACTAGCTGGGACGAAAGCGTGCGTAGTGAAGAAATATTTGGAAGTGTGTATAATGTATTAAGAAACGATAGGAACCTTCATGAGTCTGAGAAGAAATCAGGTGGTGCAGTCCTCATAGCTGTTTCTGCCAATTTTAATTCAGAAATTATTACAACTACAAAATTTAATAAATTTGAGCATGTATGGGTGAAATCTTTCATAGCAGGTGAAACACACGTGTTAGCCTCTGGGTATTTTCCACCACTTAATGCTAATAAATTACATATGAAAAGTTTTTCAAATGCGCCGAAAAAATATTATCTGAACTCCCTCCTGAAGTAAAAGTTCACATCTATGGGGACTTTAATCAAAACAACGCCGACTTCATATTAGACTCTGAAAATGAAAACATCCTTCTCCCAGTCGTTGGAGATAATATCACTTTACATTTCATGTTTGATGAAATTGCTAAATTAGGTCTGAATCAAATTAACCATGTAAAAAACCAAGGAAATTGCTATCTAGACCTCCTTTTAACGAATATTCATGAAGATTTCTGTGTGACCGAATCATTGAACCCATTATGGAAAAACGAAAAGTTTCACACAGCAATTGAATATTCCCTATTCATACATGAATATCAAAGACCCAACGACTACGAATATGAAGAAGTTTTTGAATACAAGCTCGCGAACTATGAGAATATAAAAAACAAATTAAACTGTATCAACTGGCAACAAATTTTGAGGGACGAAGGAAATGTCGAATCATCTGTTGGCGTCTTCTACGAAATCCTATCCAACATCATCTCACAAGATTCCATTAAAGAAAAAACGACGTCACGGAAACACTAAACATCCAGTCTGGTTTAACAGAGAAATCAAAAGTATAAAGAATCGCAAACAAAAAGCCCACAAAATTTACAAAAAAACGCAAAAGCAGTGAACATTTAGCAACTTACTTGGAAATATGCGATCAATTGAACTTGGCAATCAGTAATGCATTTGAAGTATTTAATGCAAAAACTGAGCTTGAAATTAAGTCCTGTCCAAAGAACTTCTTTAATTACGTCAAAACAAAATTAAAATCACACAATTTTCCATCAACAATGCAGGTTGACGAACAGGTTGGCGATAACTCGGAAAAAATCTGCAATCTTTTTTCAATTTTTTTTCAAGAAATCTACACGACATATTCGGAAGAAGATCGCGACCGCGATTACTTTGCATTTTATCCAGAATATCCAAGGAATATTGGTTCACCAATTTCCGATTCGGAAATTTTTGTTGGGTTTAAAAAATTTAGACCCCCCCAAAAACCCCCCCCCCCGGAGTCCTCCAGTATTTATAAAGAAGAAATTTTTCATAAAAAGCTCAACATCCACAAACTTACTAGAATTTGTAAATTATTCACTGAATGCAATGGATAATGGGAACCATGTTGAAGCTCTTTACACAGACTTTAGCAAGGCATTTGATCGTGTTGACATACCAATGTTACTTTTCAAACTGCAAAAAAATGGAATCGAGTCTAGACTCTTGAAGTGGCTTGAATCATATTATAACTAACCAGGCAACAAATAATAAAATTCAATGAAAAGAAATCAAATCCCATTCAAGTTACTTCAGGAGTCCCCCAAGGCTTCCATTTAGGACCACTTCTTTTTATTTTATACGTCAACGACATTTCCTTCGTCCTCAAAAATCTGAAAGTGCTAATTTATGCCGACGACATGAAGCTGTACTTGGAAATCAAAAATAAAGAAGACATCAATATATTCCAGTATGAAATTCATACATTCTACATCTGGTGTAAGTAAAGCTTATTGGAACTGAATGTAAAAAAAATGCAATTTAATAACTTTTAGCAGAAAATTAACAACAACCAACACTGTAATTGCATTAGGAAATCAGAATGTAGAAAAGTGTGAAAAAGTGAGGGATTTAGGAATTATCTTGGACTCTAAACATAATTTTATAGACCACTACAACACTATCATACACAAGGCAAATAGCATGTTAGGGTTTATTAAACGCTTCTGCTACAACTTTCAAGACCCGTACACTATTAAAACTCTATATATTGCCTATGTGAGGTCTATACTGGAATATTGCAGCATTGTGTGGTCTTCTCGTCCAGGTATACATGAAGAAAGAATAGAATCAGTACAAAAGCAATTTCTATTATATGCTTTTCGTAAGCTAGGCTGGGCCTCACATCGTCTTCCATCATATGAAGCTCGCTGCATGTTGATTGACATCCAAACATTGAAAGAACGACGAGAATATGCGATGGTTTCATTTGTAAACGATATCGTTTCGCAGCGTGTTGAATCAGCCGAACTACTTTCTAAATTAAATTTTTATGCACCAATTAGACGACTTCGAAATCGTAATTCATTTGCTCTAAACCATCATCGCACGGAATATGCTAAAAATGGACCAATAAATAGAATGATGGATTCCTATAATCAACACTGTGAAGTCATTGACTTTACAATGTCTCGGTATAAATTGAAACAGTATTTTAAGTCCCCGAGGATACAAAACTAATAATTTTTATATTTATGTATAGCTAAGAAAAAAGCTAATTGTATATGTACTAGTCTACAAATGGTTGACGAAAATAAATATATAAATAAATCAATTGGGAATTAGATTGCTGCGTAGTACTACGTCACCTTTGCGCACAACCCCATTGGGCTGTACCTTGTAGTTTTTTCTCCGTTATCTGGCTTTAAAGGCAGTTATTTCTTAGAGCTTCCTATTGTTGTGTTATTTGTCGTATGCAGACCAGTCCTGTCTCCAGCACCGTTTATTTCCCCAAAAACGCCATCCAGAAGAAGGGAAGTTATTTTTTGATGAGACACAAGAGGTTTTTCAGATAATTCGTCCTCCAGGGTTTTCTGATTTATTGAGATGATTTTGCAGGACACTGGTGGGGTCGCATGTTAGGCAGGTTTGGCATCGAGCAATCATACTTTCAGTGATGTATGACGTGAGGTACAACAGGTTTGTTGTTGTGGAACGCCCATCTGAAAACCCGTGCTGATCGGCACTCAAAAACTGCTGAAAATGTGCAAAACGAGAGTTCCTTACGACCAGTTCAAATAGTTGCGATACAGCGCTGAACGATGTGATTCCCGCTTGTTTCCTTTTTTAAGTAAGGGAAACATCCCTAATAAAAAATTACCTTAAACGAACGATATCACAAATCCTCCAACCATTTCTTTAATTAATACCCCAAATAGGTCGTTAAGAAAAAAATCATACGAAATTTATTGAGGATGTCTGCCGTTTTTCAGTAAAAAGGAAATTTGTCAAAAACCCCCCCCCACCAATCCCACCACCTTCCCACCCACCTTTAATCGCCGTTGAACCCCACTTAGATGGCGCTGAAAATGCACAACGAACATATTGCGCTTGTGACGGTTTTCTTACTCATTCGACGCTATAGCCGGCAGTTTAAGTTACAGGTAACATACTTCTGCCTCTGTTTTCATCCTGATATTCCCATCTCTGGACTTTAACGATTCAACTACATTTTGATTTCGTGACCAGCAAAGTACTGTTAGAAATAGTATTAAGAACGTTAATTAGACTTATCTATATATTTTTAAGATCGAAGATGAGACAACAAAAACAAAGTATGCCTACGACAGACATGCATTCATTAAGTTATTATAAATTTCTCTTGAAATAAATCTAACGATTCATTGAGATTAAAGGAGTTTCCTCTTTTTATTGGTAGTCAAAATTGATACACGTGTTGCCTACCTGTTAATCAAGTCGTTATATCGTTAAGTGATTACAACTTTCTAAACAATTTCATTCATTCAGATGCTTATTGGCTAATAGATTTTAAATACTCAAAATATTATGTTTGTGTGTTTAATATGCAAAGTAAAACTCACGATCCATTTCCTTCTCCCCGCACGTTCGCTCACCATCTAAATCAAATCCGCCACATTCATTGGCATTTCGTCGATCTGCGTCGAGTAGTACTGTTCAATATCTCGCAGAATCCTAATGTCGTCGCTCTTGACAAAGTTGATTGCCACACCCTTGCGGCCGAATCGGCCCGAACGACCAATTCGATGAATGTACAACTCACGATTGTTCGGCAAATCGTAATTAATGACCAGCGAAACCTGCTGCACGTCGATACCGCGGGCCCAAACGTCAGTTGTAATCAGTACCCGGCTCTGTCCCGAACGGAACTCCTTCATGATTTCGTCACGTTCCTTCTGCGGCATATCACCGTGCATGGAACTGACCGTAAAGTTGGCTTCGCGCATTTTTTCCGTCAGCCAGTCGACCTTGCGCTTGGTGTTGCAGAAAATGACCGCCTGCGTGATGGTCAGTGTATCGTACAAGTCGCAAAGGGTATCAAATTTCCACTCTTCGCGCTCCACAGCAACGAAGAACTGCTTGATACCTTCCAGTGTCAATTCATCACTGTGGGAAAAGGAAGAAAACCACTTAAAATATAAATTTCCTACAAAACATAACCCGAATCTTACCGTTTGACCAGAATACGAATCGGATCCGTCATGAATTTGGATGTCATTTCGAGAATTTCGTGGGGCAGTGTAGCCGAAATCAGGCACACTTGCGTCGCCGGCGGCAGATACCGGTAGACGTCGTAGATTTGTTCTTTGAATCCCTTGTTCAGCATTTCGTCGGCTTCGTCAAGGACCAACATTTTGATCGATCTGGTTCTCAGCACCCGACGTTTGATCATATCGAACACACGACCCGGCGTTCCACTGACCACATGCTGACCGTAATCTAGCTTCCGGATGTCCTCACCCAGATTCGTTCCTCCGATACAAGCGTGACACTGAACGTTCATAAAGTCTCCCAAGGCCAAAATGACCTTCTGAATCTGAACCGCCAACTCACGCGTCGGTGAAAGACAGAGAACTTGTGTCTCACGAAGCGTCGTATCCATCGACTGCAGGATGGCAATCGAGAAGGTAGCCGTTTTACCGGTACCGGATTGGGCCTGTGCGATGACATCGCGTCCCTTCACGATAGGAAGGATGCTTCTCTGCTGAATGGCCGATGGTTTCTCAAAGCCTAAAATTCAAAACGAAAATCACAGTCAAAACTTTCACCTCCCCCACCCGGAGTGTGCGAATTCGTGTCCCAAAAGAAGCATACCGTAAGCGTAAACACCTCGCAGCAGCTCTTCGCGGAGCGCCATCGAGTTGAATGTTGGTAGAACCTCCACATCTTCGCTGGTTTCGAATTCCACATTCGAGAGGTCCTCGTTGGCCGGTAGTCGTCTTCCGGACATGGCTGGGCGAATTCGCGTTGAACTTTACGCTACTTTCTCGGCGGAAAATTAACGATTTCAGTAGAATTTTCACAGAAAATAGAGGGGAACGCGTTTTCACTTGCTGGTGATGGCGTTTTCTTTTCACTTTTGCCACAGGCACACTACAGAATCCATCTTAAACACGGAGCTGTCACTTGGACCCAGTGAAAAATAGCTGCGCTGCAGTTTATGTTCAAGGGGTGATTCATCGGGGAGCAGTAAAAATAACAGTAAAACTTCTATATTCCGGCTGGATTCGGCGCAATCACTCAATCTGTTCGGTAAAATTTCAAACAGCAGGAAAGCTCGGTAAACTTAAAAATAATTCTGTGAACCAATTCGCGAGTTAAATTTAACTTTGATTAAAAATTGACAGATGAATAGTTATGCTGCTACCCTGCTATCCGAGCATGGTTATATCTGACAGATGCGAAGTTAAAATTTTACCATCGTGGCTGCATTCCCTGATAAAAAATTACCTTAAACGAACGATATCACAAATCCTCCAACCATTTCTTTAATAGTTTGGATGATACCCCAAATAGGTCGTTAAGAAAAATAACCATACGAAATTTATTAGGGTTCTATTCGAAAACCAACACCATCACAAGTATATAACATCCACACCAACAAAAATTGAATCGACTTAACTTAACAAAAATAGATTTGTTACTAAGTTAACACCTTCTTCCAGATATGACATAAGACGCGCCAGTAGTACGTGCCGGTTGAATGTCATACACCTCAACCGACACAAACCCAACTCATACACAAAACGAATAGCTATCTCAGTGAAATTAGTTATGTGTTGTTAGTATTTATTTTTTTTATTTGATTAAAATAGATCTCATCACGCGTAATATTCGTGATATGTGGGGATTGTTTTTTTTCTTTCGACCCAAGAAAAAAACCGCTGGAACCTCCACAGCTCCAAAAAATGAACACGGATACGGCGCTCAAAGAAAAAACGTGTCGTGATTGTTGAAGAATCGAAGCAATCGGTGAAAACATTGTATAACATCGTAACTATGTATTTTGATTAGCAACATCATTTCGTTGCTATGTACTTTAGATAGCAACCATCTGATATAAATATCTAGCTGCAATAAATATTATCTGCATTAGTAGTTCAATCATCAACTCGACTTGTAGTCTCAAGATATTTTCTCCCGAAAACCCATTCTTCGTGAACCTGATCTGAAACCTCGAACAGGTTATGGGCCCAGGCGGAAGCTGCTGAATCAAAAATTTAAGCGTGAAGTATTTGCTGTTTTTTCTTGAAGCGATGGAGTGGGCAAAAATTGTCAAGTTGACAAATTCGAACTACCAATCATGGTCGTTCTCCGTCAAAGCGTTGCTGCGGAGGGAGCAGCTCTGGAAGCACGTGGATCCAGGTACTCCTCCGGAACCAATGACGGACGCTGGAAGACCGGCGACGAGAAAGCGTTGGCCACGATTCACCTGATGGTGGATGAGAGCCAATATGGACTGATACGTGACAAGACGACGGCGAAGAACACGTGGACAGCTCTGAAGGAGCACCACGAGAAGAACTACTCTAGGGCAACGAGTGACCCTTCTTCGGCAGATCACGAATCAGAACTTCAAGGTAGGGGACAATAAGGAAGCCTGCCTATCGGAAATCGAAAAGCAGTATGCACGTCTGGAAAATTCCGGATTCGAGATGAAGGAGTGCCTCAAGGTGGCGTTGATACTGCGGGGACTTCCGGAATCGTTTAATCCTCTAACTACGGCTTTGGAAGCGCGGAACGAGGATGAGCTCACGCTGGAGCTTGTAAAAGTGAAGCTGATGGACGAAGCGGATAAACTTCGAAAGCGACCCGGTTTCGATGAACAAGTGCTACAAATGGGCGGAAATAATGCGTCCCAGAAAAGTGTATTATGCTATCATTGCGGTAAGCCGGGGCACAGAAAGCGAAATTGCAAGGTGTATCTGGCAGAGAACAGCGGTAAGGCCGAGAAGAAGAAAGAAAAGGCCAAGGCGAAAAACAGTACGCGAGAACGATAAGTCGTTCACATTCATGGTCCGGTCTGGTAAGCATGCCGCAAGTGCGTGGGTTATCGATTCGGGTGCAACGTCACATTTGGCAAGAGATCGTAGTTCCTTTGTGCGTCTCGATGAGAGTGTACGTCCGGAAATTTCGACCGCGGACGGCAAAGTTCTTCGTACGGCAGGTATCGGTGACTGTAACATTGAGTGCATGAATGATCGTAACGAAAAAGTGTCGGTTACGTTGACGGGAGTAATTTTTGCTCCGGGTCTAGAAGGCAATTTGATTTCCGTGATGAAGCTCGCTGAAAAAGGTGTTCGTGCAGAATTCGATGCAAATCAGTGTCGGTTAGTGTACAACGGGTCAGTTATTGCGACGGCCGATCGCGCAGGTGGCCTATACCAACTGAACATGGTGGAAAAATCGTTGCTAGTAAGTGATAAGCAGCACAACGTCGACTGCCTGCATATGTGGCATCGAAGACTAGGCCACAGAGACCCGGATGTGATTGGCGAAGTAGAGCAGCGTGGTTTGGCCTCTGGAATGAAGGTCAAGAGTTGCGGAATCCACCAGACTTGTGAGTGTTGCGTCGAAGGGAAAATGGCACGGCCATCGTTTCCCCAAGCAAGCGAGAAAAAGTCGAAAGCAGTATTAGATATCGTGCACAGCGATGTATGTGGCCCTATGACGACATCGCCGGGCGGGTGCCGGTATTACATGACGATGATTGACGATCATAGCCGCTATACGGTCGTCTATTTCTTGAAGGAAAAATCCGAAGTTGCTGACAAAATCCGTGAATACGTAAGGTTCAGTGAAACTCAATTCAGTCGAAAGCCAAAGGTCATCCGTTCAGACCGAGGTGGCGAGTATACCAGCAATTCTCTACGGAAGTTCTACGCAGAAAAAGGAATCAAGGCTGAATTCACTGCTGGCTACGCTCCACAGCAGAACGGCGTGGCTGAAAGGAGAAACAGGACGTTAAATGAGATGGGATTGTGTATGCTGTTGGATGCTGGCTTACCTCGGCGATTTTGGGCGGAGGCTGTAAATACTGCAGCATATATCCAGAATCGGTTGCCCTCATCGACGATTCGATCGACACCGTATGAAATCTGGTTTGGTACGAAACCCGATTTGCAGCACTTGAAGGTGTTCGGTTGCAGTGCATATGTGTGGATCCCGCCACAAAAGAGGAAGAAGTTTGAAGGAAAATCAACCAAAATGACATTCGTCGGATACGCATCGGACAGCAAAGCCTATCGTTTGCTGAATGTGTCTACTGGCCAGATAGTCATCAGTCGTGACGTTCGATTCATGGAGCTCGGCGAAGCGGGTAAGAACGTGAAAGATGGAACCATTCGTGAGCTATCAAGTGAGTCCCAATGTGAAAACGAGTACGGTGCGGTGCTCTTATCCGATAGCGGACTGAATACGGAAGTAGAAGAATTGCTAGACGATGATGAATTTTTCGAATTCGATGAAGATGACGATGACCATAAAGATGTTGATCCCGACGAGACAGTGCCAATACAGGAGGAGCAAGCTGCGGTATTTCCAGGTGCTCGTGATAACGTGCGGCATTCACAGAGAGCAAACTTTGGAGTCCGACCGGCGCGGTACAATGATATGGTTGGTCTGGCCGTGAACACGTGCACAGAGCCAAGAACGTACAGTGAAGCGATTGCGAGTAAGGAAAGTGAGAAGTGGAAAGCGGCCATGGACGAAGAAATAGCATCTCTTCGTGACAACGAAACTTGGACAATTACCAAGGCACCCCAACATCGTAACGTAATTAGCTGCAAATGGGTGTACAAGTGTAAGGAAAACGAGTCCGGGCAAATTGTGCGATACAAGGCCAGGTTGGTCGCACAAGGTTTCTCCCAGAAGTACGGTACTGATTACGATCAGGTGTTTGCACCAGTGGTGAAGCAAATCACATTCCGAGCCGTACTGACGATAGCGAGCAAGCAACGAATGCTCGTTAAGCACATCGACATCAAGACTGCCTACCTGAATGCCGTATTGCAGGAGGAGATATTCATGAAGCAGCCACCGGGGTACTCGAACGGTGATCCAAATACCGTGTGCTCCCTGAAGCGGTGTCTTTACGGGCTCAAGCAAGCTGCGCGGGTATGGAACCAGCGGATTGATGCGGTATTGAAGGACATGGAATTTCATCGATCATCGGCTGACCCGTGTCTTTACTTGCGGATTGTCGACGGTATGTTTACGTATGTGTTGATTTACGTGGACGACATCGTTGTTGTATGTAAAACGGAGCAGGAGTATCGAAGCTTGGTCAGAGCTTTGAGCAAGGCCTTCAAGATTACGGAGCTGGGTGACCTGAAGTTATTCTTAGGAATCCACCTTCGTCAGGAGAACGGCAGGTTCGTTTTAAGCCAGAAATCATACGTGCTTAAGATTTTGTCTCGGTTTAATATGGAAAACTGCAAAGTTTCTCGTGTTCCGATGAACAGCGGCTTCATACAACAAAAGGAGGATAGCGACGCATTGGCAGATGGACAACAGTACCAAAGTCTCGTCGGAGCTTTGTTGTACATCGCGGTCAATACACGCCCGGATATTGCGATATCAACTTCCATTCTCGGGAGGAGAGTCACCAAACCAACAACGATGGATTGGAACGAAGCAAAGCGGGTGCTTCGTTACCTGAAAGGCACGGCTGGCCACGAGCTACATCTGGGTGGTGGTAGCAACCTTCAAGTGGAGTGTTTCGTGGACGCCGACTGGGCTGGTGAAGTTGACAACAGGAAGTCCAACACTGGCTATATTTTCAAGTTCGGTGGCGGACTCGTTGGCTGGGGAAGCAGGAAGCAAACGTGTGTATCCCTGTCCAGCACTGAAGCGGAGTACATCGCACTAGCCGAATGCTTGCAGGAACTGCAGTGGTTACGTCGATTGATAGATGATTTGGGCGAACATCTGGTTTTGCCGATTGTGGTCAACGAGGACAACCAGAGCTGTATCGCACTTGCAGCAGCGGACAGGACATCACGAAAGTCGAAACATATCGACACAAAGTACTGTTTCGTCAAGGATTTGGCAGCAGCTGGTATCGTCTCCATTCGGTACTGTCCTACAGAGCAGATGGAAGCAGATCTTCTCACCAAACCTTTGGGTGCAGTGAAGTTGCGACAATTACGAGAAGCCATTGGAATTTTACCAAATGATGTTGAGGAGGAGTGTTGAAGAATCGAAGCAATCGGTGAAAACATTGTATAACATCGTAACTATGTATTTTGATTAGCAACATCATTTCGTTGCTATGTACTTTAGATAGCAACCATCTGATATAAATATCTAGCTGCAATAAATATTATCTGCATTAGTAGTTCAATCATCAACTCGACTTGTAGTCTCAAGATATTTTCTCCCGAAAACCCATTCTTCGTGAACCTGATCTGAAACCTCGAACAATCGAAAGTAGTCTAGAAGGTTCAAGACGTTTCCTAGAAATATCAAGAAACCTGAAGCCGGAGGCCTAAGGACCTCAGCTGGAGCAGGAAACGTTCGAGTTAGGGGAGGATCCGTGGCGTTACGCCGACAGGAGAACTATACGACATGGGCGTTTGTGATGTGGACAATTTTGATGTTGAAAGCCGTGAGTGCCGAATCGGAAGCAGCCAAAGCGGCAGTGTCGGAAGATTTGAAGCAACCTACGTTGCCTACCACCTGTTTAAGTCTAGAGAGTTTCAACTTTAGTTTGGTGCTGCTTACGACCGATGCACGAGTTTCCTGGAAGATTAAAAAAAAAGAGTCTGAGTGAAGAAGGCTCTCTACGGCCTAAAGCAGGCCAGCCGAGTATGGAACGCGCAGTTGAATATGGTGCTGCGAGAGATTTGGCTGGAATGGTCCAGCCTAGATCCCTGCTTATATTGGTCTACGTCGTTGATTTTTTGACTTTCACTAATGATCGGAAGCAGAAGCAGAAGCTCATGGCTCATCTGCATAAGCGGTTCCGAATGAAGACCTCGGGGAACGCATAATTGTCTCGCATCAGAACCACAAGGAAGCCTAAAGATGGCAAGCAGTAGTTGGATCAACAAACCTACATCGAGGAAGAAATGAAGTCAGTTGCATACGAGGAAGCACTCGGGTGTTTGTCGTTTGCAGCTCAAATTTTCCGTCAACATCGTGAGTCAATACAATGCCAACTCTGGCTGTCCTCACTGGGATGTGGTGAAGAGAATGATTCGTAGACCTAAAAGGTACAAGCAACAGTCAATGTGCAACTAGCTATTTGAAGTTTGAAATTGGTTCACTTTTGAAGAAACCCTAGTTCTGAAGTACACCTTGCAGTCTGCACTATAGACACTCAAGTAATAGACCGGCCAACGTGTGTCTGGCACAGTTGACGTATCCGAAACAACTGTCAAATCGTATGGGAAATGTTCGTTTTGGATACAACATGGCGGCATGTTGGCCGGTCTATTACTTGAGTGTCTATAGTCTGCACCTCTTGCGATTTTCAGTACCTCTTGGTACAAGTATCTTTGTTTTTGTTTTGATTCGCTATGTTATTTTGACAGAATATTTGAGAGTGTATTGGTGTGAGTTACGGTCTTACGGGCGAATCATTAAGCTTGGGACCGAGCATGGGATCGATGTGCTAGTACTTTCTGAGCCAAAAAAATGACTATCCAGCCGCTGCTATTAGCAAGTAGCTTAAGTACTCAGCAAGCGGTCCATCAGAAATAGTTGGTTACAGTGTATAAGTTACGGTTGCCAATTGGGGAGCCTCAATAGGTTGAAGGGCTGTTTCCGCGGGCGATGAACTAATATAGCTTGAATCAGCCGATGTGTTGATGGAGGGAACAGAGGGGAACGAATATTTTGGCCATCGGTTAATTGTGGAACAAGTTTAACCCCTTTTTTCAGGTGCCAATCGATCAATCACAATTAAACGTTTTGAATCCACTTCAGCATTCTTTGGAACAGTTGTGCCAAAACTACTATTATTATTAGCAATTTCACAAGGATGTAACCAGTGTTCACGTAAGGCAGTTTTCCAGGCAGTTGTCTCGTGGAATCCCTAATTCTAGAAACTTTTTTTCAATAGGGCGAAACTTAAAATGAGAGGTTCTTTCCTGTCTCGTTCTCTTTCATTTATTATAGCGCCATTATACAAATTTCGAGGGATTCTTTAGTACAGATCAAAGCACAACCGCCCCATCACCCACCCAAAAGGAAACAACAAACAATGAACTAACAAAAAAAACGAAAAAAAAATATGTTGAAGTAAAATCTAGCATCTATATATTTCTTCTCATCCATTAAATAAATTATTAATAAAAGGAAACATCAACCGCAAATAGCTATATGTCGACTCGCTGCTATCCAACAAACAACGCACTCGATACATGTGAAGAGAAAAACAACACAACATTTTTTTTTTGTTTTTTTTTTTTTTTTTTGGTGATAACCCCACAAAAAATACTGTTACTACTTACACCTTTTGGATGCATTTCTACCAACAATCAATATGCAACTAGCGATTTGAAATTGGTTTACTGTTGTAGAACCCCTTGGTCCGAAGTACACCTTGAAGCCAGCACCTAACTATACATATTTGCGCCTTTGTTTTGATTTGCTGTGTTATTTTGACAGAATATTTGAGACTGTGTTCGTGTAAGTTCATTATTAGGGGCGTATTATTAAGCTTGGGACCGAGCTTGGGACCGATGTGCTTGTACTGACTGAGCCAAGAAAAAAATCGTATTTGTTCGGGACCTACTGGTCTTAGAGTTAGTCTATGTTTCTACCATCTGATCGAATAAAATATTCGGAGCACACGAACATATGATTGCTATCGTGAATACTCGAACCAGTAAACGACAACGAATTCTGCCTGTTTTCAAATTCCCTAGGTGTACGAATTCTCGAGTGAATTATTTTTAATACATTTAGCCAGTGCAAAAAAAGAAATATTGTTTGAATCTGGTAGGCTTAATCAATTAATATATAATAAAGGTGACGTAGCACTACGCAGCAATCTAATTCCCATACACAATCAATTAATATATAAAAGCATATGTTTCCCTCGCATTATTCTTTGTTTTTTTCGTGCTTCTGTCTCGAAAAAATACCTAGAGAAATGTCATAACAACAAAAAGTAAAGGCTCTAAATCACTCACATAAGGTATAGCAAAAACGCAGATGACGTCACTATAATAACCAGTTGGGAAAACAATTCGTTTGCAATATAGAGAACGGTGAATAAATGTCAATAGATCTCTATCTCTTGCTGTACAGAACCGCGATTCGCAGTGTAGCAAAAGCTGCTGGTGTTTTTAGGTATCGTAATTTCAATCTTATATTTTGCTTTATTTCGTTCCAGCTTGAATGTTTGTCTGCGCTTCTGAATTATTTTTTCAGCCCTTTTTTTTCCACAGACAGAATTCCCTAAAACGTAACATGAAATATTTGTAGATCATATAAGCTACGACCATGCCAATATATGAAACCTATATAAATTCAATACACCAGTTGCTGATCAAGAAAGTTAGACACTAAAAAGATTAAGTGACAGTTAACTCCCATACATAGTCTCGTAGAGGGGCGTATGAATACTATTTATTTTTCAAATTCAATCGCACTTGTACAAAATATTTCCTGTACATTAAAATTAATAATATTTTGGAAATACTCAAGCTCCTTAGACAAAGGTATGTTGAGATTTCGTTCAAATAAAAAAAAGTCGATTAAAATGTCACACATTATCAAGCCATTTTGACTCGATTAAAATGTCACACATTATCAAGCCATTCTGACTGGAAATGCTCCTAATTGACTTTACACCGCAAGTTTTCACTATTACAAACGTGGCAGGCTATACTTATGTGTTATATAAAAATGCTTATAATTTTCAATCGTGGAATCAGCTGTCAAAGAGGTTGAATACAACGGCACTTCTCCAGATGATTAAGTGTGATATAGATCATTTCACGGAATGTATTAACCTCACTTTTTTGACAGTTCAGATAGCTTGTTTAATAGGTGATAGAATTCGAGCCGCTCAAACGAAAAGCTTTAATTGGCTTTTTCTGTACGATTACGTAAAAATGGACAAAGATTTTTCATTACGGCCTAACTGACAAACATATACAATGGCTTTTTCCACGAATTTCTCGTCATTGAAAACTCCCCTAATCAATCCACTGCGCTCGTTTCGAAGAGGGGGGTTCATCTATCCGATAGAATTTGAGGCTTACATGAGTTGCTTTTGTGCCACGAGAAATTTACGGAAGAAGCCATTGTTTACGTTTGTCAGTTAGGCCCTAATGAAAAAGTTTTGTCGAAATATGTACGAATGACGTAAAAGTAAGCACTGATGTCTGTTTTCCGGCTATTTTATTTCAATAGTAATAAATTTAGAGCACAAAATCTCAAACCGATCTTGCCGAAAATATTGGAGGCCCATATAAACAAGCTCCCTGAACTGTCAAAA